>WTSP01017976.1:81210-122832 GCA_025331215.1 Actenoides lindsayi | reverse complement strand
GGCTACAAGTAGCTAACAGACACGGGGGGACCTACTTCCATCAGCGTTAAGGCTGCGGCTTGTCGCTCCCTGGCGAATGCAGAGCTCAGCCCTACCTTCCTTCTCTAGCTGGGCTTCCGAGCATCTCTGCCAGACCTACAGACCCGTGCCCAGACAGGGACAAGGAGCAGCCCCAGCCCAGCAGCCCTCGGGGTGCAGGGTGCAAGAAATGCGCTACGGCTCCGCTGTGCCTCATGGACATGGACCGCAATGAAAAATGTCTGCTCCCCATCTGCAAATACCACAAATGGTGTTTAATCAGCACGTAGCAAAAACATCTCTTCTTTTTGTCGTTTTTTTTGTTGTTGTTGGTTTTTGGGGGGCTTTGTTTGGGGTTTTCTTTGCCAACTGCACGCTTCAAAACGAATGTGCAATTGCATCCAGCCCGTGCTATTTGTTTTATTCGCCTAAGCTGCCATGCTGTTAATGGTCTGTTTGATTGAATTAGAGCTCCCCGCATGCAGACAGAAAGATTCTTCATGTGTATTTATCTGTGCTTTTTAAAAAGGCTTGTTTTCCTTTCAATGCTTCATTCCCCCTCCTTTCCTCCTCCTCCTCCTCCTCCTCCAGGCAATGATAGCCCCGCACAGGCTGCCTGCCCTCCGAGCCGAGCTGTGGAAGGGACTTGGAGAATTTCAAGTGGTATTTCAGAGGCAAATCCAGCAAATAAATTCCACACGGTGCTTAGGGGGTTTATTGTCATGTTTGGAATTATTTACCAGCACGGAGTGAATAATCCATGGAGAGTAATGTATTTAATTTTTTTTTTTCTGTACACGTAGCTTCTTTTGGAATATTTAGTCATTATTTGAAATTATGTGCCAAATAATGTCCGTGGTAATGCAGATGTGAGCTTTACAATCTGTTTATGGGAGTGTGCCGTAATAGATCACCCAGATTTGGTTAATTAGGTTTTCCTGGAAACTGGGTGTGACATTTTAGGAATATCTCTGAGTCTGATTGTGAATTAGGCTTTCGTTTATGAATGCTACCTGCAATCCAGGAGAGCACCCGTTTTACACTGGTGGTTTGCACTGCAAGAAAAGAGCGTGTGGGCTCAGGGGAGGATGTGACAGACCGGGCACAGGCTCTTGGAGGAGCCTTTGATTTTGATGTACTCAAAAGGGAGGCACACTGCAATTGACTGCTTCACTGGGTAGCTACTTTTATGCAGAATTATCAGAAAAACCATATCATCGCTTGTCAAAATACAGAGACCATGATTTTGTTTTTATTTTGTGAGGGCTCTGAGGGGAGCAGCATAGAGATGTTTTGCTAGATCCAGCTGCTTCCCCCTCAAACATCTTGTAAGACTTATCTGACGGCAAAGCAGTCAGGGTAGCCAGGCATCAGCTGCTCCCAAGCCATGGCTCCTTTCTTCTGCCCTTGCTCACCTATGAACCCAGCCTAGGTGCTTCTGCTCTGCTCAGGGCCACTTACATTATTAACAACAGTGCTGGGATGCTGCCCAGTTCTGCTGGGCTGCTGAAAGCTGGTCACTACTCTTATTTTTAATTGGCAGCACAACAAGGTTTGGGACATGGGGTAGAGGTCAGATAACACCACACTTGCAGTGTATGCCTGCCTTAAGGACGAGCACAAAGGCGATGACCACACTGGAAGTTCTGCTTCACGCAACTGAATCTCAGCATGAAGAATAAGAAAAGACCCTGCTCATCAGCACTGTCTCAAGGTGCAGAAGGGGAGGCCACCATTGCATCTGAAGATATCTTCATGTCTTACCCCACTCTGTTCCCGGGTTGTCTCACCTGACTATCCAGACCCAACATCATCAACATGGAGAAGAAGAGGATCGACCAGAGTGGGGACAGGGGCAGCTGTGTGACGACCTGTGGGTAGGCGAGGAAAGCCAGTCCAGGGCCTGCAGTAATGAAAAGAGGGATGAGCCCCATGTTTATAAAGCATTTGTTGGGAAGTATAAGCTGAGGGCCACAGAGAGACTACAAACACAGTCAAGAACTGCAGGTATTTAATACAGGAGCTAAAACACCCGAGCCTTCACCCATGGCACACCAACGCGACGAGGTACGCAGGGGTAGGGTGGGGAGGCAGGAATGACTGCAGAAATGGTTTGTCTTTTCTCTTCCTGTAAGCAAGAAAGTAATCAAATTACTGCTACCAAATGGAGCTGGAGCATTTTTCTAGAAAAACAGACTGATATTCAGAGCTGGTTATAATTTTCCTGATGTCCTTTCTTTTTGGTGTTTTTTCCCCATAACAGAATGTTTTTCTTGTGATAAAAGCTTTCTCTGAGAAGACAGCAATTTCAAAATATGCCTTTGTGCAAAAGGACACGGACCCATCTTGGTTAAAAAAAATAAAATATTCTGAGATTACAACTCCAAAATTTTGCGTGGAAAAGGGACTTAAAATTTCGATCATGTCTACTAAAAAAACCAGGCAATATCTGCTCTCCAGAAGGTTTCAGAAAGTGAATGGCCTAAATGCCTCACTGCAGCAAAAGCACAAAAAACTTCATCACTGAAAGAAGGTGAAGTTTAAAAGCTGGCAGAGGTGTCCTTTGCAGGTAGAGTGCAATGAACATCAGCCAAGGGTGCCTGAGACACATCTTGGTGGGAGGGTGGGCGAAGAGGGTTTCACGCTTGGGTCCCAGTCAGGAAAGGCCTGGGAGCAGCCGGTGCTCCCTGGGAAATTGCTCTCAAAGGATGCTATTGCATTTGAACCCGGGTTTCTGCTTACCTGAGGAAGCCAGCTCTGAGATCGACTTCTTTGTGATGTGCGACATGAAGCCAACAATAGAGAAGATAACAAATCCAGCAAATATGCTTGTGGTGGAGTTTATACAGCAGACAATAATTGAGTCTCTGGAAGAGAGAAGGAAAGAAAGAAAAGAAACCGATCTGCACCTCTCTACTAGGAGGCTAGGAGTGAAGGGTGAGGTAAACAAAAGATTGAGCTCTGCCAAGAGCAGTTCCTGTGCCTTGGAGAGGTAGCATGGGTGACATGTTAGCTGTCCTGCAGACAGGACAACGACTGCAGGGTGACCCCAAGGCTGCATGTTGCCAGTGAGGGGACACCAGAGATCAGCCACCCCAGACTCACCGTGACTCCTTCCCCCACCCATGAGCACTCCTCATCATGCAGGAGGCTGGGGAAAAAACCCAAACAAACAACAAAAAACCCAACAGACCTGTAGACATTGTTGTGGAAAGTGTTGTAGCTCCCCAGAGCAATCAGGGACCCCAGTCCCAGGCCGTAAGAGAAGAAGATCTGTGTGGCTGCATCCATCCAGACCTGTGGAGAAGGAGCGGGGAGAGGAGCGTGGCAGGAGGGACTCCATGCTGCAGGCACTTGGTGCAGGGCTAGCGAGGGGCTGGATGCAGACCGTGGGGCTGTGCACTTGGCTGGACAGCTCGCAGGACTGGTCATCAGCCTCTCACTAGGGCCACAGGCACCTACAACACTGGCTGCTGACCCAAGCGACAAGGAAATATTTGGGCCAGCGGCTGGAACTGTCACAAGAGCCACCTTGAAACCTGTAGCTGAGTTAACTGCCAACCAGACTGAACGCATCTGAAGAACAGACTTGGTTTTTTTTCCTGTGCCTTTCTGAACACCTATCTCCAGTGCTTGGTAGGGCTGGGAGATAGTGGTGCAGGTGGAGAGGAGAGTAATGGAGATGGGGTGCAGCCCCGTTTTGCCTGCAGGGTGGTAATGCTGGACATTTGTGTCACACAGAGCACATTGCCTCCTGGAGCCACTGGACATCCCCCCAAAGGCAGTGGGGTTGCCAGGGGCCTTTAACACCTCTCCTGCTTGTGGTGTCAGGAAGGGGCCTGTTACAGAGCAACACCTTCCCAGGGAGAAGAAGGAGAAGCAGAGGGGCTTCATACTTCCCACCTGGCAAGTGCATCAAGAGTGCATCCTTGCCCAGTGCTAGACATACATCCCCAGTCCCCTGAAGCCTGTGGCTCAAGGCTGCTTCCAGGGACAGATGGGGATGGAGGAAGGGTTGTGCATCCCATTTTCTGACCCATGTCCCCATGGTGCAGGTCAGAAAGGATTCACTCGTCATCTGAATGTGTGTGTGTGTGTGTGAGCTTGTTTCCTCACAGTCTCTCCCCAAGGAGTGATGCTCCCCTCAGAGCCCCACATTCCACACTCATCTCCCCCATTACTCTTCCACTATCATGTCTTTGATTTTCTAACATGGAGTTTCTTGTGCAAACAACTGCAGAGGACAGCTTGCAAAGCTGATCCCAGTGCCTTAAGGGCTTAAAGCCTAGAAGCACATGAAAAGGAGGCAGATTGCTCACTGCCTAATTGCACAGTATTTAAACAACTCTTGAGAACCCTGTTTCTAGTGTTAGAGTCAATGACTCTGTCAGTACAGTTACAGTGAGTTTCCTGCAAGAGGGATCACTGGGATCCCCCAGGAAACGATGAGCTTCCAGTTGTCCCTGCTCACAGGTGACCGGTGACCTCTGGAGCCACAGAAGCATTGCTGCTGCAAAAGGCAGTTTGTGTGGCCTGAAAAACTTTGTCTTTGCAAGCCTCTGTGCTCCTCCTGAGTCCCCTCTGTGCTTCTGCTGGCCCAGACAATGTTACTGGCCACCACTCAACATTTCAGCACTTCCAAAACTTGCTGCCACGTTCACTGTGCACCCCACACCGGTGCCACAGCATCGTTCTTTCCCTGGGATAGGCTAGCCAGGGAAAGGAGGCATTCCCAGCCCGGAGGGGATGTTCCTTTTCTGGGCTAGTTCCTGAAACTCCCGTCCCAGGGATAGTACTGCTCAAGTACAGCAGAGCTGCTGCACAGATTTCTATCCACAAAGTGCCTGCCCTTCAGCTTTGTCTCAGCCCATGAGGGTTGTGACTGCTTGAACAGGCAACTATTCCACTTTTTAAAATTTTCTTTTAATACTTAAGTATTCAAAGACAGTGCCTGGGGAAGACTAATTCAGAGACAATAGAGAGGTAAGAGATTTTCTCACTAGGCTACAAACCTCAGAGTCAGAGAGCTTTCTGAAGTCAGGTGTGAGGTAGAAGAGGATCCCCTCCTTGGCTCCCGGCAGCGTGACTCCCCGGAAGAAGAGGATGAAAAGCATGAAGTAGGGGTAGGTGGCTGAGAAATACACCACCTGCAAAAGACACCATGAGAGAGAAGCCATCAGCCCACCAGTGCTCTTGGAGTTTTACTGCCCATGGTGGCCTGGTGCCTGGCATGTCCCTCTGCAGTGGGGAGGGGTTCCCCCCACCTTCAGCAACATTGCCTTGCATTTTCTGCCTCCTGTTCCCGTGCTAGTACTGTTTCTGGCTGTTTGAGGTTTCTCCCTGCCATTGACGTGCAAGGATGCGCTAATCACAAAAGCAGCATGCTAAAGTCTGGATGAATTGCCCAAAGACAAGGGAATTGCACAGGGATAAATTTAGTCCACAGAAGTAATCCCTTTAAGCCATCACATCCTTGTTTTGCAGAGCTAAAGCTGGTGTTTCTCCAGTCCAAGGCACCAAGTGATGTGAGTTGTCTTGACTCCACCGTTTTCTTTCCAGCACCGTTGCAGGGACTCTCAGGTACATGTCATCCCTCATCACAGGGACCATACCAGCAGTTGCAGAGGCTTTGCTGTGGCTCTGTAGCTAAAACCTGTTGGAGAGCCACTGGGGAAGTTAACAGCTTTGGTGACCTCCGCTTGAATCGCTCCTTTCTGATCTCTCCTCGAGATCATTCCTTTCATTGTCTTGTCCTGTTACACCATGCTGTGCTCTAAATAACACATCTCAGTGTCTCAACATCGCTGTTTCACTAAACGAAGCAATTATCTTTCTGCTGTGCTAGCTGGAATTGCTACAGAGTGAATAACAACGTTCTTCTGATCTGAAGGTTTCCCACCAAAACCTAAAGGGCAGGCAGGGAAATTTTATCATAGGAGGCAGTGAGGTTTTTGTTTGGGTTTTTTTTCCCACCAGCAGCATTTTTAAGGGACAATGATTTTCAAAAGGGGGAGCTCAGAAGAGGTCTCACTCTCTCAGAGCACTGTCCTGAGGTGGAAAAACCTAAGTGATCTCTGAGTATCCCTTCTGAAGTCACTTCCCAAAGAGACTGAGCGCTCAGACCCTGTGACTTTGCAGGGAAGAGCTATTCTCTACGCTTAGAATGAAAATTACCATAAACACGGTAAGTTTTACAGCCATGAAAGGTAAATGTCAGGGATTTAATAGCACCTACTGTGATTTTCTGCCTCACTATAACCTTGGTTATAGGCACACAAACAAATTTGAGTCTGAAGGACATTTCAACAGCAAAGGCCTGAGCACATCCATGAGAGGCAGCACCGGAACACCCAGTCCTCGCATCATACCTTTCCTGTCCACTCCACGCCCTTCCAGATAGAGAAGTAAACCAACAGCCAGGCCAGGGCTAGTGTGCCAGCCAGGGGCCAGCGGATGTTGCCAGGTTCCCCCAGGCTCCCGGACATCTGGTGCATGTTCCTCCTAGGGGTTGGGAGAGATTGTGTTAAGGGGAAGTAAGTCCAACCCTTGGAGGCAGAGGGTTGAGAGACTCTGGAGGCGACCGGAGGGCAAAAGGCCAGGTGCAGACAAGCACGAGAGCCTGCAAACCCCCAAAAAGACCCGAGGCTCATCAGGATGGGGTAAAGGAAGGAGAAGAGATGTGGAGAGGCTGTTATCCTCTCTGTTCACCTGATGTGCGGCCGCGCAGCGCACCCCATGCCCACCCTGGCCGATGGCTAGCTCTGACACCCTCCTGTCGAAGCTGTCCAGGGAAAGGTGCTGGAGGGCACAGCCACAGCCATAGCCCCTGTCAGGTATGACAGCTGTGGTGAGGGGGAGAAACCTGGTGTAGGCAGGCTGTGGACGTACTCCCAGAACTCGGTGACGGCGCTGGTGAGGTTGGTGGTGTCATCCAGGGAGTAGTTGGAGAAGCAGCGATCAGTGTTCCAGGCATTCCCACAGCTCTGCCATGGCAGCTCCTGTGCCGGCACAAGGACAGCAGGGTTATCATTAACGTGGCATCTCCCGAGGGCAGTGGCGAGCAGTGAAATTTGGTTTCTTTTAGACTGAAACCCCATTTGGTTTGCAAAGAGGGCAGCTGGCAGCTCTGGATGGGCAGGCACCGTACAGCCAAAAGAGTGAAATGATTTTCCAAAATAAGGATGATTGTGACATGGATTTTCCAGGAAACAATATCACGACAGGATTAGGGCAGTGCTGAAGCTCTAATAAAATGTTGGCAATTCCCCAGCTAGAAAGCCATTTCCAATTAACTGTTAGTAATTAATAGGTACTAATCAAAATAGCTATTGTGTTTATTGTGGGGATATTGTGTTTATGATCATTACTTCACTCAACAAGCGGTTGGAATTCGCTGAACAAAGAATAAACACTGAGTTGATTCTTATCTCCCATTTCTACCAAGCTGCAATGCTTATGAAGCAGCACGGCACCGAGAAGGGTTTGTCTACACGAGTAAACTGCTGTAACATATGCCCAGAAGTAAATTTAAAGTGTAGTAGGTATTTCATGCTGTCCCCTGTCCTGATTATAAAGCAGCACAAAGGGATTTCTGGGAGATGTTTACACCATAGGTAGCAGTGTGACAGCAGCATAACTGCTACAGGTTTCAAGCAATCAGCTCTGACACGGCAAGTGATGAAACCATAGTGTCGGGGGCTGATTGCAAACACACAGGGCATCTCACCCATGCCATATCATGGCACGGCTGAGGCAGCCCAACAAGAGCAGCTCAGATACTTCTCTGTGTGCAGCAATCTCATTTCCCAAGTACAGTGCACGGAGATAAATGCAGAATGGTTATTTTGGATGATTTCCCTCTGCAGATAAGACCTCAGGTTCCAACTCAACAAAGCTTTAAGAAGATGCTTGTATCCATTCCTATTCATCCATGAATACAGACCCCTTTAGAAATATTATCTGTGTTTTAACTTCTTTGTGGCATCAGTGCCTTTAAGTGCTGCCTTCACTCCCCCATCTAAATCAGTTCACTCCAGCAGATGATACCTCCTAATGTGCATGCTGGCTTGGCAGAAGGGCTATGGGAGGGGTAAATTTGGACACCCCACTGGCCAGCCAGGCCGTTTGCACTCACCCAGTGATTTCATTGTGGATTTGCTGATTACCCTGAAACTAATGCAATAGCTCAAGCAGCACCGCACAGCAGCCCTCCAACCAAGTGGTTTGCACATCACGGATGCCATGCAGCTCTCGTAAGGAGGGGCAGGCAGGGGGGTGGTTTGTTGCTGCTCCATTTCCTCTAAGTTTCAGAGAACAGAAGCTGCAGAAAGCAAGCTGCATGCTTGCTCAGGTTCAAAATCCTAGTCAAATTTAGGAGGAACAAGGGGCAGGCATCGGCCTAGCTTTTTGATTTGTACCTTGTCTCCTTTGGGGAATCTGGAATCATCTGTGGTAAAAGAAAAGACCTTGAGACAAACACCTGGAGCTGTCTGTGTAGATACGAGCACCGTCACCAGTCATGTCTATGACTCCTGACTGCATCAAAGCCCCATCCTAAGATGTATCCTGCCCAGGGTGGAAGAAGGATGGGTTCCTTTGGGGTAGGCTTTTGTTCATCTGAGAATCCCCCAAGAGTTCACCTAATCATCAATGACTGACAATTTTCTTCTGGACCCAGGAGCCTACAGTGCGTATTTGTGGTAGAAAGAGAGCTGGGGATGCCAAACAGAAGATTTTTGCAGAAGTCTTGATAGGTACTTGAAATTTTTGATCAACTAAAAAGTGAAAACAGATGTTCAATGTTCATAACAGCATTTCAGGATTATAACTAAATGAAAAAGAAAGATCCTATTTGAATCATGGAGCCGATGTCTTACAGGCTGCAGGTTGCTAAGGGTGTTAAGGGAGCTCAGCCCTTGCTGGGCTGAAATAAATCTTTCAGCTACCAAGAAGTTAATGTGGGGCATGATTCTGACCTTGTATGGTAGAAGACACTGCTATGGAACAGGAACCCATTATAAACCACAATGCTAAAGCACATGCTAAGGGACAATCACAAGCAGATGTATAAATGCTTTTGAACCATTTTCCCAGTACAAAAAAAAAAAAGAAAAAAAAAGAAAAAAAAAAAATCCCCAGGATTTTATTTATCAAGAGAAGTGTAAATGAGGACTAATTAAGGTCAGGACTAAGTTCCGAGTAGTAAGAACATGTTGAGACAAAACCAGTTGTGGAAATGTGCAGCTCTTAAGATTCACACAGCTCTAGAAATATGACAGAGACACAGGGTGAGTTTTAAAGACTGATGTCGTTGGCAACAGCTCCCAGAGGGGGGACAGGACCATGTCCTCCAGAGGACCACCCTCTCTGGAGGACAAGCTTCAGTACCCATCAGCACTACCCAACTGCCTTCAGGGCTGATGAACCTCTTCGGGAGGGGTCCAGCAGGGTACTAACAAAGGCTCTTTGCACACACTATAAGCAGTTAGTACATGGTTGGGGTTTTTTTGTGGCATAAACAATTCCTCTCCATAAAGCAGGCAGTAAAGACCCATAGCAAAGACAATGTCTGTGACTCACTGCGGTGAAAGAGTTGAAGAGATAGTAGAGAGCCCAGGCGATGATGACAATGTAGTAGATGTTCAGCCAGAAGGAGAGAACCACAGCTGCCAGCCCCACTCCTGTGAAGGGAGGCAGAGATCAGCATCAATCCAGGTCCCTGGTGCCCAGTTGAGCTCACAGACATCACAAGAAATTTTGTGGCAGAGTCAGAAAAAATGAACCAGCTCATCAGCGCAGCACCTGGTACAGCTCACTGAGGTGGTCAGCAGAGGAGGCTTGTTCCCTCACATCTTTCACTCATCCATTTCCACTGGGTAAACAGTGCTGCCTTTCAGCATGCTACAGGTACTTTAGGGACAGAGCTCTGTGGAAACAGGACCTGATCACTTCCCCAATAGAATCGCTCTTTCTCACATCCAAGGCATTTCTGAATCACCACTGTTTTCCATGATGCTGTTACTCTAGACACAGTGACAGGTTCACATCCCCTTATCTACAGCTTTCCCATGCAATTAAAGTGAGCCCCCATGGGGAGGTTTGGGCAGGGTCTTCCGCAACCAGACCCCCTCCATCACAATCCCTGCTACTCATAAAGTACCTTGTCATGACGGAAATCTGCCTGAACTGTGAAGGGGGAAGGGGGGAGGGGGTGGCAATGCTAGGATCATCAGTGATCAGCAACAGGACAACATGCCAGGGTTAGAGGAATGGGAGAACAACAGGATAGTAGTCATGAAACATCCTTGGGGATTAAAGGGATGTCCCTCTAAGATGATAACATGTCTGGCAGCCCAACTGAAGTGCCTCTACACTCATACACGCAGCCTGGGCAACAAACAGGAAGAATTGCAAGCTACCATGCTGCAGGAAGGCTGTGACACAGTGGCCATTACTGAAACTTGGTGAGACGAACCCTATGAGTGGAGCGTGGCTATCAATGGCTACAGACTGCTCAGGAGGGACAGGAGTGGAAGGAAGGGTGGTGGTGTTGCCCTCTATGTTATGAAATTGGTAGACTGTGAAGAGCTGTCCCTTAAGAATTGCCAAGAGAAGGTTGAGAGCTTATGGGTTAGAATCAAGGATCGAAACAACAATGGGAACCTTGTGGTTTGGTGTCTACTACAGGCCTCCTGATCAAGGGGAGCTTATTGATGAGGCCTTCTTACTCCAGCTCCAGGAGACATCACGCTCACAGGTTCTCATCCTACTAGGGGATTTCAACCATCCCGATATATGTTGGAAAAGTTGCATGGCAAGCTGTAGGTAATCCAGGAGACTCCTGGAGTGCCTAGCTGACAATTTCCTAAGGCAGGAAATAGATACCCCTACCCAAGAGGATGCAACACTAGACCTGATGGTCACAAATGCTAGTGAACTCATCAGGGACATCAAGATAAGAGGCAGCCTGGGCTGCAGTGATCATGCATTAGTGCAGTTCACTGTCCTAAGGGCTATGAGGGGTATGAAAAGCAAAGTCAGGACATTAAATTTCAGGAAAGCAGAATTCCAGCACTTCAAGGAATTATTCAGTAAGACTCCCTGGGAAACAGTCCTTAGGGACAAGGGAGCACAGCAGAGCTGGAAGATCTTTAAGAATGTTTTCCATAGAGTGCAAAAACTCTCGAGTCCCAGCTGTAGGAAATCGGGTAGGGAAGGAAAGAGACCAGCATGGCTGAGTTGAGACATGCTGCTCAAACTAAAAGACGATGAGACTGCACACGCAGTGGAAGAAGGGACAGATATCTCGGGGAGAATACAGGATCATTGCCTGATTGTGTAGGGATGAGGTGAGGAAGGCGAAGGTGCAGCTGGAGCTGAACTTGGCAAGAGATGCAAAGAAAAACAAGAAGGGCTTCTATAGGTACATAAGCCAGAAGAGGAAGTTCAAAGAAGGCATATCCTCCCTGAGGAGCAGCAATGGTGAATTAGTAACAACAGGCGAGGAGAAGACCGAGGTCCTGAACAACTTTTTTGTCTCAGTTTTCAATGGCAATTTCTCACCTCACAGCTCTCAAGTGGATGGCCCATGAGACAGGGACCAGGAAGACAAAGTCCCTCTCACAGTCAATGAGGACAAGGTTCGTGAATACCTGAGGAACCTTAACATAGACAAGTCCATGGGACCTGATCAGATGCATCCCAGAGTACTGAAGGAATTGGCCAGTGCAGTTGCCAAGCCACTGTCCATAATATTTAAAAAGTCCTGGCAGCCAGGTGAGGTCCCTAGTGACTGGAAGAGAGGAAACATCACACCCATTTTTAAAAAGGGTAGAAAGGAAGACCCTGGGAACTACTGACCTGTCAGCCTCACCTCTGTGTCTGGGAACATCATGGAACAGATCCTCCTAGAAGATATGCTAAGGCACATGGAGGACAGGGAGGTGATTCAAGAGAGTCAGCATGGCTCTACCAAGGGGGGGAAGTCCTGCCTGATCAATCTGGTAGCTTTCTACAATGAAGTAACTGCATCAGTGGACAAGGGAAGAGCTGTGGACATCATCTATCTTGACTTCGACAAGGCCTTTGACACCATCCCCCACAACATCCTCCTTTCTACATTGGAGAGATACAGGTTCGATGGGTGGACTGTTCAGTGGATAAGAAATTGGCTGGATGGTCGCACCCAGAGAGTAGTGGTCAATGGCTCGATGTCCAGATGGGAAAACGCGACAAGTGGTGTCCCTCAAGGGTTTGTACTGGGACCAATGTTGTTTAATATCTTCATTAATGACATAGATGTGCCACTGAGTACACCCTCAGCAAGTTTGTTGACAATACTAAGCTGGGTACTACAGATGATATGCCAGAGGGATGGGATGCCATCCAGAGGGACCTGGACAGGCTGCAGAAGTGGGCTCAGGTGAACCTCATGAGGTTCAACAAGGCCAAGTGCAGGGTCCTGCACCTGGGCCAGGGCAACCAGCATTATCAATATAGGCTGGGAGAGGACATGCTAGAGAGCAGTCCTTTGGAAAAAGACTTGGGGGTACTAGTAAATGAAAAGCTGGACATGAGCCACCAATGCGCAATGGCAGCCCAGAAGGTCAGCTGAATCCTGGGCTGCATCAAAAGAAGCGTGGCCAGCAGATTGAGAGAGGTGATCCCGCCCCTCTACTCTGCCCTGGTGAGACCTCACCTGGAGTACTGCATCCAGCTCTGGAGCACCGTGACCAGCTCTGGAGCCCCCAACACATGAAGGATGCGGAGCTGTTGGAGCGTGTCCAGAGGAGAGTCACAAAAATGATTAGAGGATTGGAGCACCTCTCCTATGAAGACAGACTGAGAGAGTTGGAGTTGTTCAGCCTGGAGAAGAGGAGGCTCCGTGGGGACCTTATAGAGACCTTCCAGTACCTGAAAGGGGCCTTTAAGAAAGCAGGGGAGGGTCTACTCACGAGGGTTTGGAGTGACAGGACAAGGGGTAGTGGCTTAAAGCTAGAAAAGGGTAGATTTAGGTTAGACATTAGGAAGAAGTTCAATATGAGGGTGATAGATCACTGGAATATGTTGCCCAGAGAGGTGGTGGAGGCTCCATCCCTGGAGACATTCAAGGCCAGACTCGATGAGGCTCTGAGCACCCTGATCTAGTTAGAGATGTCCCTGCTTATTGCAGGGAGGTTGGACTAAATGACTTTAGAGATCCCTTCCAACCCCGTACATTCTATGATTACCGTATTTCTTCTGCTCTAATACTTATGAAAGGGAGTAGTATTTATTGAGAATTGAGCATACAATGCAGTGCCCCCAGTAAGAGAACTGGCACATGTCTTCAGGTAATTGTGGCACTTGAGGCCCTGAAGCAACTGAAGTTCAACTGGACCACTTTTCAGGGCTGAATACTGACAGGATATTAAGGATCCTTATTCATCTGAACTGAAGATTTTATTCTCTAAAGCACATACAAATTATCAGCACCAGACACTGAAGTTCCTTCTCCTCAAGCTGTAGTTGCTGAGGGAGGAGACAGAGTATTCTATCTTTACAGTTTTCCAGGAGGTAAGGTGGTATGCACACTGAAAGAAGCAAAAGCAAGCAGTCTGTGTGTAAAGTTTTGACAAAAAAATGAGGGGTTTATTACAATAAAGTTTCCTGTTTATTGCTTGAGGAGACTGTGACTGCAATTCTTTAGTATTTTCATACAACAGAGGTACTCAATCGCTCAGCATCAAAACACTGTGCTGCCTGTGCCACAGCAGGAAGCTCATTGCAACATTTTTTCAGTATCAAAAACTGTTTTCTTTCTACAGAAGATGCTTTCCTCTTTTTATCATTTAGTGCTCCTCTGCCGAGAATTGAGAGTCGTTTCCTAATTGGAATAGAGACTCTGAGAAATACTATCATGCACTGAACAGAATTGAGAATCTCAAGTACTTTAATATCAAGAGCAAGTTTCAATAACATATAAATTAAAATACCCTACAAATGAATTGTAGCAATCATAGGGAACTAAATACATGGTGGCAAACAGTCATGAAATGAATTCAGATACTGGTTATTTCTGAACTCATAAATAGAATGGCAAGGGAAACCTCTCAGTATGAAATGTATTGTACCAAACAGTTTCATAGCTGTATTTTTAAAAAGCACTATACACAATGGTAGAATTGTTGCATTTCTTAAAAGATTTCAGAAGTCTTGGGTGCCTCACTAGATACTTTTTCTGTCTTATATTTGAAAAAGTTAAGTATTCCAAATCTTAGACAAGGACAGAACATTGTTATTCATTTACACTTGAGAGCTATTAAATACATCACTTTACAGAGAAAAAAAAGAAGAAATGCAGAATCGTGTCTATATCTCCTTGGAGATAGCTAAGGCACAATAGACCAAGTCTCAGAAAGGGTAACTAACACATAATTGCAGGCTTCAAAACTCAACAATTACTCTTTTTTTTTTGTTAATAATTCTGAACTTTGTCTTAGGTTTTTCATCAAGAATAAAAAAACAATTAAACTCTTACTATCTTTTCCCTAATGGCATCTTGAACTTTTACTGCAGTTTTCTGATTTTGTTGTGCACCCAGTTTAAAAAAAAAGCAAAGAAGTTTAACCTTTTCTTTAATTTTGCTTCACAGCTTCTATAACAAGGTTAGAGGAAGAAATCTTCTAATACCTAAGCCTCCAATATACGATAATGAAGTATTTTGTTTGTATGCTACTTGAACCCAAGTAGCTGCACCAAATAAGTCACAGTTCAGCCAGCCCATCTCTCTTTTCTTATTTCTAACTTAGTTTTATTAAATGCTCATGAAACTTCTGACTCCTCCAAGTGGGTAGCATTAGGTAGATGTCATATGTTCTGAAGATCAACATGCTGACTTTTAGAGAGACTGATAAACACAGTTAGGACAGATGAGTCAGTCTTAATTCTGCCTTTTTTTTTTTTTTTCCCCTATGTAAAGAAGCACAGTTTGAAATGTGCTGCTTTTTCCCTTTTCCTCTTTTCTCCCTTTCATTTGAAATAGAATAATAGAAACTGTAAATATTGAAAAGAAAGTAAAATAAAAAGGTGGGAAGAGGGTTAAAAAAACCAAACAGGAAAACACACAGGATCCAAGAAAAACAAATTATTTAACATGCGAAGGCTTATTTATATTTCCTGCCAACTTACCTTTAAACAAAATGATATTATTCATCAAATTGAGGCTTCTTAATTCCAAAAGGCTGACTGTTGTGAGGAAAATACTGTAAACTGATTTCACCACCAAGTGACTATATTACTAATCAATATACTTGCATCAGTGAACCTATAGTTGCAATAGTCTTTGGAGTCTGCATGCTGAAAACACAGTTTATTGTCCAAGAATAAATATACTTTATCACGGCACCATATTTAAACAATTTTGGTTACCATCCCGGGATATAAACAGAAACATACTTGTCACAAAGCCAACAAGAGCCCACTGCTCACATTGAAAACAAAGCCCAGCTGCCATCAAACAAAATGTGCTTCTTCACACCACAGAAAGAAGGAAAAAAGCCCCATATCTGCCATGTTTTTCATTCCCAGTCATTCCTAATGAAATATAATCTTAGTAAATATGTTTTGCTTTTTTTTATTTAATCATAGAATATGGCATTTCAAAAAACAATAATTTTGTTTGATTTAAAATGCAGTTACATTGCCTCAAGCAAAAGTACATCTACTTCCAAATACAAGTTGAGAGGAAAAAAAATGTTACTTTATGTAAGCAATACTCATTAATGAATTTCTTCTCAATAGCAGCATTTCAAGGAGTGTAAACAATTTGTAAAAAAGTAATACACTGGTGCATGGTACCTGCCCTGCCTCATGAACTGTCCTACCTACATTAAAAAGGAATAAGTAAACTCCGACAACTTTGAAGAAAAAAACAAACCAGGCCAAGTAATTCAGTAACTAGTAATGAAACCAGTTTTCAGCCTTGTTAAAAATCTTAATGCTTTTCTGTAGTGTACTCTGAAATGGTATTACTTTATTGCTGGTAATAGAAATTCTTTACAAAAAATAGAAATAATAGAGCAAGAACAATCTGTTCCACATAGGACCTACAACTGAGAGTGCACACTGTACATTTTACCATGCATCTACCAGGTGTCAGAGCCCTGGAAAGGGAATGAGGTCCTGCCTTTCTCAACTTTCAAGTCTTTCTCTAGCAAGTCTCAACAAAGGCTCTGGATGCAGCCATGTCACTGAAAGAGAGCTCTCCATTTTTCATTCTGCTTTCAAAAGTTTTTTCCCCTTTAAAAAGACAACCCGAAATGTGATCAGTGCTTTAGAAACTGCAAGGCATAATGCTATAACATTCTGTAATGAAAACCAGTTTGGTGGCTGGCACACTGAGGCAGAGTTTGTATCACAGCAGTAGTATGCAACTAGGAGACCAGAAACAGAACTCAGGGCTTGCGTAACTGCGTCTGGACCTGTGACCCCAAGACAACACTTTTGCTTAACTCAGGTTCATGTTTCTGCTTATGCTGATGAGTTCTTTGTATGAGCATTACCTAATTTCCACCTTCTGTACAGCACAGAAGGATTTACCTCACCAGACTTCCGTGAGCTGCTATCTGTGCTGATTATTCCCTAACAGTTCACGAAGGGAAACTATCCAGCTGATCTGTGTTAGATTTCTAACTCTGGTTAAGATGAATATCTGCACAGGAGACTAAAACCCAAATGTGTTGATGTACAGATGTCTTCGCTTAGAATGATGAATCCTACCTTGCCCACCTAAATACATCTGTGATTTTGGGAACACAGCACTAATGTAAAGGAGGACATCTCCGGTATGGTTTGAATAAAGGGTTTTTCTAGGAACTCTGTAGATCTCATTTTAGGTATTGGGGCTATTAAAATCGAAAATCGAGTAACAAACTATAAAAAGCATAAAGTCATGCCATCATAAAACATAGAAATGAAAGTGAAAGAAGATTCAGACTGATCCAAAATGGGGGACAGAAAAAAAGAAAGAGGACTCACTGGTCTTCTCCACTGATACTGACCGCGTAAGCCCAACAAGGGCAGAAAACAGGAAAAAACAAGTAACTTTTCTCTCTCTCTCACACTCATCTCTTTCCTCTCTAGTACAGAGGTTCATACTTCATCCTCTTCTGAGGCTAACAAAATTTCAATTTCTGGGTACTTCTAATGAATTTAACATGACATCATCATACCAGAACTCCAATATTTTCTGCTGTGTTGTGCACTTTTCTCAGGAGTGATTCTCAAGGACAGGTCAAAACCACAAGATTTCATCAAGTTCTCTCAGCAAAAATGTCAGCATATTATTACTGACCACGAAAATTTATAGCAAAATAAATATCTCAAGGGTAATTTCTTGTTCTATTAACCAAGAGAATATTATTTTCAACACGAAGGCTGATGTGACAGAATAGTTACAGAATTATAAAATGAATGATAGGAAGTCTCCAGAAAAATGTTTAAAAAACTGACCCAACTATCAGCATTCTTGACATCTCAGAAAAAGCTCCAGAGCTAACATCTGATATGCCAGCAAGTTTAAAAACCATTTTTTGCATTGTTTATATTATTAATTACAATTGGAAGTCAATTAGTATTGAATAAAATGTCGAACAAATTTCCACTTTCCTGGCAAAACAAATTTACTGCTTTTCTAGGAAGGGTACTGTTTTTTAAATTTAAAAAGGGAAAAATCTACCCTCACAGTTTAGAGCATTCTGCAACAATCTGTGAACAGCAAGATCTCTTAGGAAATTAAAATAAGAGATATTTTATGATAGAAATGCAGTAATACATAACTTTATATTGTTTCTTTATACATGTAAAGCATGATAATATATGTATCGCAGAAAAAAATGAGTATTATTGTATGTATATTGCAGGCTTATCATGAAGCTTCTCCATACTGTTTTATAGACCCCATTAATAAACACAAAACCAACTGTTCCTTTGATCATATTACTTGTCATCCATCTGTTTATCCGAGACCTGTACAATGACAGCTTAAACATGACAACCCCATTTCTCAGATGCTTCTACAAAGACTTCAACAAATGAGCAACACAGAAAGGAAGTATTGTTCAAAATTTTGAAGCCAGATTTTATGCTTCAAATGAGTGGAAAAGTTTAAACTGGAAGGCACATCTGAAGGACTGCTCAAAGCAGCTTCAAAGTGTGATTAGGTTGCTCAAGGCCTTGCTCAGGCAAGTTTTTAAATCTTCAAGGACGGAGGTTCCATGTTCTCTCCGGGCAACCTGTTCCAGTGCATAAGATAATTGGTATCTTGCCTCATACTTCAAAGAAGAATTCTACTTTACAATTATTTTCCTTCATTTATAACTATGTATTTTACAATTTTCTAGCCCTACTGAAAAAAAATATGTAAAGAAAAAGATGCTGATAAAAGTGATCATGACACCACAGATAAGTGTGAGAAACTTGAATATAAAATACACATCAGAAAACCTGGGTTTATTTTTTTTCAGTATGCTGATGTTGCAGTGTCCTATGTTGATCTTTACTACACCATTTACTTGTTGCAGATGTCAGATATTACAGTGCATAGAATTCAGTTAATTTAATGGTTTGACAGACACTGGAAAAAAAAGCAAAAATGGACAGCTGACTACTTGCAAAGACAAAAAAAAAGTATCCTACCTTTATCTGATTTCAAGTTTCTATGGTAACCGAAGTTTATCAGGATAATACAAACAATTTCTCTGATGGTGATCTAGTTAACATGTACAAGTCTAACATGAAATACTGATTACAGGAATATGGTCAGCATACAACTTGGAGTGTTCCTTCTATAACCAAATAAATGCCCAGTGTGCCAAATCTGTCTTTATACTCTGGTTCCCTCAGAACCTGCTTTCCCTCTGTGAATTCTCCTCCTCACTTCAGAAAACATAACGGCACTGAAGAGATGGGACTGTGCTACAAGACCCTACAAAAGGGGCAGTGCAGAAAACAGGAAGCTGGCAGTGATGCATATTATGTTGGGAAGCACAGCAGGTCTCATCTCCTGCAGAGTAAAGCATCTTTTAGAGGAAGCAGGTGTACATATTTGCTGGTTGCTACATAGAATGGTGAGAAAATGGCCTCATCTCCTTCCCTTAGGAGAGCTTAAAATTCAATGAAGGCATTTGAAGTATGGTCCTTCATTTTCTGAGAAAGAGAAAACATCTAAAATTCTTACCTCTTTTGAGTTGTCTGAAACTAATCACCGCTTTCCAAATTTTGAGTTGCTTCATTTGCCATTGCTTAAATTTTGTTTTTGAAATGGCAGGTTCAGTGCCAATCTTGATCAGAATAGCAAAGCATCTAGCCTGATAACTAATCACAAATACCTCTGAATAAGTCATAAGAAATGCTGAAATTACCCAGAGAAAGCATATGTAGTAGATATGTAAGGTATACCTTGATTTATCTTACTACAAATCTGTCAGGTGCAGATTTATCCAAGAGGACAGTGACTAAGAATCTGTTGATCTCTTCCCTTCTCCTTACTGTATGACAGCACAAACAAAAAGAAGTGGCCATAGCGAAGGTCTGGAAGCTGTGCTTCACTAACCTCCCCAATTACTGCTGAATTTTCAGTCAAGAACTATGACTGATTTTATAACTCAAATACCATTTTATTTTCTTTAGTTCTTATTTAACTGAGGTTATTTATTCTTTGGTACTGAAGAGCCATTTTTCAGTAAAATCAAAAGAGCAAAATGAACATATTGCAGGTGACCCAGTAAAAAAAAAAAAAAAAAAAAAAAGAAATTTAAAACATCACAGCATTAATTTAATGAGAACTCTGTTATTCACTTGGCAAATAAGACAGTGGAGTGGCACTGACATATGTAGAGCAGGGATCAGTCCGATATGAAAATACACTGATTCATGAAGGGTAAAGGGCAGCTTAATGTAACTTGCTGATAAAACTGTCACTGAACTTGCTCTCTATCTGGGATTCCAAGAGAAAATGATGGGAAAGCCTTTCTGTACCATTAATGACAACTGAGTAAAATGTGCCAATGAGAGCTTATAATACACCTGCATGACACAGACCATTAAGCAGCCAGTTACAACAGTCTCGAATAACACAAACAAATGAAAATGACATTTATGGTCAAACCCTTGTCTTATTAAGCTGTTAAATGCTTTTCAGAATAATTATTATGACCTGTAACTGATCATTCAAAAATTTAAACTGCCTTGTCTGCTTTCTGCTAGTTAATAATTATTTAAGCCAGCACTGACAAGATGTGAAACAGTAATAAGCAGAACTAAGCTGAGGAAATGCTTTCGACTGCAATTCAGAGAGGCTAACAATCTGCAGAAATAAACAGAAAGGACTTCTACTACTACAAAAAGCCACTGCCATAATACTCTCCCAGGTATGTAAATAAGATGAGTTTCGAGGTTAAAAGCAAAGATGAGCAACACCAAAAAGTGTAGGAATGAGAAATATATGCAGAATCCCATTTATCCTTCCTTTTCCCACAGCACAGGAAAGGTGCATGAATGTTTTCTGATCTACTGATAGAGATTTTTGTTTCTTTTTCTGAATAACAAATATGTCATAGTTGTTTCCTCTGCGCATACACAGCTATTGCAAGATCTAGCTGAGAGGATTTGGAAATACCACTCCCATGGCAGTGGTCATCTTTCCTAGATCTTTATGAGGAATTGCACTGAATTCAGCTTTGATCACAGGAAGCAAAAAGAGAACGGGTTTTTGAACAACTCCTCAAATGCATGTGATGCCCACTTACATACGCAAAGCCATATGAGAGCTGTTTGCACTGAATGTATGATGTCTTCATATATTATGTCTTCTAAAATCTCTTGGAGAGTGTTGAGAAGAACAGAGATGGACAGTAACCCTCTGTGAAGATAGTCCTCCTTCTCCATGTCTCCTGAAGGCTTCATTGCCTTTGGCCCATGCAAAGGAGCATGCTGTGCTTGTTCCTATATGAAGTGAAAGATTATCAGCTCCTGCTGGTGTCATTCCAGGGCTGGAAAAATCCGGACAGCTACACTGACTAAATTTCAGAATCAAGATGTCTGGGGATCAGCATACAGAGAAATGAAGGCAACGCACAGCTGACACCACCAAAATGATGTGGATGTAAAAACTCCTAATACTGGCAGTAGGAGGGACTAAGTAACAAATGTTTCTTAAGAACAGAGACATGAGCATTTTTTTCTGTTGTAAAACACAAGGGCAACCCCCTAATGAAAATAAATTGTAGTCTTTCAAGTATCTTAAACATTGCTGCAATTATGCTTAATTTTACCCCATAGTATATTTTTGACTTCTTTTTGCATAACTCTGCTCATACTGATTAATAGTCAAAATCTTTTTGCAGGAGACAAGATTTGTAAACTAAACACATGGGTAACTAAATACCCAAATTAGTTCCAGCACCTCAATTTAGTGTCATAGTTTTCAAACAATGTTTTAAAAATATTTCCTAGTATTTTTTATTGTGAGAATAATGATAAAATGTCCTTATTAGAAAAGCCTAGATTTTATTTCATGCCAAATCAGTTCAGACACTGTAATGCAATCTTATTCTTTCAAGTAAAATGTTAAGTATATGAGCTTTAAAATTTATTTTACTGCCTAACTTTTCATTAGGAAATAAAAACAAAACACACAAAAAAAAGTGTTAAAATCAGAACTATAGAAATTTCCGCATTAATTTGCAAACAACAAAAGTAGTCTTGCTTTTCATAGAAAAATCTGGTTGGTGAGCATCTTGACTCTATTTTTTGTTACAGTGGTGTAAATACAGTGTAACTCCACTTGAAAGAAGCTATACTAGAATAAGGTGGTCAAGCTTGTGCATATTCCTTAAAATAAGGAGATAAAATTCAGATCTCTTTTACTGTGCAGATTCCTACACAACATAACCTACTAACTTCCCACTTTTCTCATTTCCAAACCTATTAAAGTAATCTGTTAAGTGTGAGGTGCTTTAAACGACTCTTCTTCTCTTTTTCCATTGCAATGTCATCTACTTAACTTGGTTTAGTTCAAGTGCATCTTTATCATTCCACTCAAATCTACTTGCCTTGCTTTTTTTCCCTTGGCTTGCTGCTTTATTTTTGCTTTTGTCAGTCTGGCTGTAGATTCTCTTGGGTAAAGACCAGCTGTTAATATGCACAGCATCTCCCTCTGTAATCAGTAGTTCTGAAAGGTTGTTACTAATGTTCTCAGAGGAACTACTACAAATCATGAATAAGCAGGAGGCCTACACCGTTTCAGGAAACTCTGCACCTTGGATATTAAGGAACATCCTTGTATTTTCCACTCTTTGTGTATCACTACATATATTAGTGACAAAATAAAACCTTGGCCATGTATATACCATTTAATCCAAAATGTTGTTTAACTGTCTTCCGACTTGATTAAAATGGGTCTTTTTTCTTAATGTTGTGCTCAAATCACTGTGTTCTGCAACAAAAAGTGAAATCATCTTGCTTATCTACTTGTTCTCTTCAGGGACAGATTTCATTAAAAGCCTTTCTAGCGCAGTATACTCTTTCACAATCCCTCCAAGGAGATGTAAAAATGATCTGATACTGTAGATTTTGCACTGTCTCAAAAATCAGTACCAGGATTTTTGATATTATTTAAAACTACCAGATATGGAATCAATTATTGTGCCAAGTATTTTATGAATTATTAATTAGTCCATTACACTTCTGCCTGCAATGGGAACATAAAACAAGACAAAAGTACTTTGAAAGGTGAAACTTCAAGTGGTCCTGTCTGGCAAACCGAAAGTTTAGAGATGCATTTGTATTTGTAATAAAACTCTCTATTAGTTATAGTTTTATCTGAATCATTACATTAAAGTGTATATATAACTGTAGATCTATGGGGGTTTGAAAGCTTATGGTACCACAACAACGTGTAGGCCAGTGAGGGGATTTAAATAGGAAGAGGAAGAAGATGATAGACACATTAGGATGAAGCACAGCTGCAGTGTCTAAGAATATTTCTGCACAATGTTGTAAATGGTTTACTGCACTGATCTATTAAATTTGTGTTGTCTAATGAAATATAGCACTTATCTAAACTTTTTATCACAAGCTTGTATTGGCTAGAAACATTTGGCTAACTATCTAATATTGCTGATGGTATTCCCGTGTCATATTTCACTTCACAGATTTGCAAAGATAATAGTGTAGATAAATTCTAGGTATTTCACACTTTGGAAAGCACACTTTGAGAGGCAGAAGACAGATTAGTAACAGAAAAGGCCAAGAGGGTAACTCAGTTTATAAAAGAAATAGTGTGAGTAGCAAATAAGTGTGCCATAATTAAAGAAAATAAAACATGTCATCATACTTCTAGGTGGAAAAAGCTGGAAACCAATCACACCTGGCATTAATAGTTCCAGTGCTCTTGTGCAGTATAAATCTAATAAACTAGAAATAAAGGCTATACTTTTAGAAAGAAAACATTTAGGTGTTCACACTGAGACTTTGCAAGTCCTTTCCTTGACACAATCTCCTCATTGGTTTTTAAAATTTAGATAGAGCTTTAACTATGTTATAACAAGTGCATTTATAAGCAGTTTAGTGTTCACTAGATTGCATTTGTTTATAATCAGGTCCATATATTACATTTCTATAACACAGAGAAAAATCACTATCCCTGTTTTTGGTGGCAATGAATAAAAAGTATTGCAAGAACAGAACATATTTTATACAGTTAATAACCTGCCATTGTCATTGGGCTGTTGACCCAATTAAAAAGATCTTTTAAAAACTGTCAGCAACAACAAACTGTTGTTTACCCAGCTGCATTCTGGTTCCACTTGAGTTCTAATCACAATTTAATTTGCTAATGCTTAAAAAAGGCCAAGACCAAAATTACAATTTACTAAAGCTAAACACATTGTGAAGCATATGTTAATCATGGAGCCCGATTCTTGGCTTATCTGTTCTGTATAAACTAAAGGCTTGAGACTTTCAATTTGGACAAACGTTCCGTTAGCATTAGTGAGATATCAATGATTACGAAATTCAAGATTAGCCTAGTCTGTGGTCCTGCTCAGATCATAAAAAAGTAAACAATTCAGAAAAAAACATTGGAGAAAGCATATTTATCAATGAGAGACTAAGCTTTACAAATTATAGCAATGACTAAATGCAACATATGTGCACGCTTTTAATAAGTTTCCATAAAGATGTTTTTACATTCACGTGTACTGTACTGCTTTTTAAATATTTCTAAAAGTCACAGAGCAGAAAAGTGCTTGATGGTAATGTGATCACAGTGAGCTGTTCTCTGCTATTAGTATTTTTGAAATTCGGTTACTAGTTGCATTAGGACTGACTCAATTTGCTTTGAGGGCTATTAGTACCTGCACAGCTAAAGAATACTGGTTTATCCCTTTTTGCCTTGTAACAGCTTTGGCATGAATAAGCATATTGAAATGGAAGATATATATAGCACATATAAATAATTCACTGTCTGTATCACTTAGTTCAGTCTGTATTATATGGGGACCCATAATTGCATCAAAATGAGTTAAGTTACATATATTTGTAAGAACTATCAGCAGTACCTTACCCAGTGAAACAGTCTTAACTTCTCCAGCTACCCAGAAATGAGTGAAGGAAATAGGTCTAAGGGGCTGCCCTGACCCTAAACTGTGACACTAGCCAAAGGAAAAAAACCCCACTCGTTCACTAAATCTCTGGGGTCTTCCACTTACAGTTACCTAAAAAAATGCAAGGACATTGAGAGAAATCTCTTAAGACGCTCAGGTGCACAGCTACTCTACCTTCTTGCCTTCAAGAACAATGTAGTAGCACAGATTCAAGTACAAAGGAAAGATGACTTCGGAATTCAAACTTCTAGACAAAAATAGGATCAGTTAGGATTCAATGCTGAACTTGGCCACAAACCTCCACTGTAATCCTAAAACAATTGATTAAGGTCCAAATTTTGTCACTGTCCCATTAAAATGTTACCTCATCCCTCATGCAACTCTAATTGAGCCTTAAGTAAAAGACTTCTACAAATGAAAAAGCAGAAGACAGCAACTCTGTCCCTAAGTCAGATGGGAATAGAACCATTATCTGAATACTAGACTTGTTTCTCTTGACCATTTAGATGGGAGTAGGATAATCTATTTATGTATGTGTGGTACTCAGTAAAACAAAGTTTTTTTCTCTGTTGAGACACTGCATCTTCTCCTGTAATAAATACAAAACGCTAAAGTACAGAAGATAGAAGATAAAATCCTACACCAGCAATTCCTAACCACCCTGCATAAACAAAATTGTACCATTTCTAATCAACTTTACTGCTCAGTCCAAGCACAGAATATTTAAGAGTTTGGAGCTAGCATATATTAATGATTAAATTAAGTAGCTTGCACAAGAAAATGTATTTGTTAACAGCGACAGCAATATTACTCATAAAATGTTAAGTCCCAAATAATTTTACTGAAGCCTTCGTGATTATAATTTCCTGGAAATATTTAGCCTCCTCTTGATCTGCAGTAGGAAATGAGAACTAAAAATCTTTGACCTTCCAGCACAAGTTTTTATTTGAACAAAATAAAAAAAGCCTTCTTCCTAGCGGGGAAAGATATTCGCTGGTATTTATAGACATGTTTGCCTTTCTAAATAATCCCCAAATACTAAGCATTACTCTAAATTTGCAAAATTAAAAGTCAGGTACAGGACAGTATTTCCCAAACAGATGGCACAGCACCTTGAGATTCTATTCCCACTAGATGGTAACACACACATGCCAGTCACGAGAGTCAGCCTCAACAAGTAAGGAAACAGGTTCCACTCTGTTCACAAGCAATTCAGCATGAAGCACAGCATTAGCTGAGAATGCCCAGTTGTGCTATAATTGGAAGAAATATTTTGATATAAATCTCATCCTGACTCAGCAGCTCTCACCAAGCTTATCACCTGGTACCTCTGTGTAGCAGAGCACAACCCACTTTCTTGTCTTTCCTGACTTTCTTAAAGTGTCCTGAAGTTGTCCAATAGAGCGCTCAGTTACGGAAGCTATTTTGGTTCTGCAATATTCCAGCGATGCCGCAGCCCTGACTACCCACAGTACTGTGCCTGCTTTCCTTTTAAATCCCACCATGGGCTTTGTTTCCAGACCCCTGTTTTAAAGCTCTCATTACTCAATTTCTCTCTCACTGCTGATGAAAATTCACAGTAGATTTTTATTCCCTTGGCATATGAAAGTGAAGTGTTCCCAAAATAATAATCCTCTCTATATGTTGCTCCAAGCCGGTGAAGCAGTGGCTGCTGGTATCTGAAAGGCGGCAACAAAACCAGGCAGCCCTGGCTCAGCACATTGGGGTTTTGTTTGCACATGCCATGTGCCCAGAATTATTCCCTTTTTCTTAGTTCCATGTCAGTAGCTTCTTTTACAGAGCAAACTTTATTGTGTTTAAGGAATTTTATTTCAGGATTTCTGCTACGTTTGGTGTCTGCATAATTCACTTACAGATATAATTCAGCATTATTAACTTCATGTTAATATTTGTTTCTGATATTGCAGCAATCGAGCATGTAACATTTAACTTCCATCTTATATCCTCAGCCAGGCGGGAAAGGTTTTCAGCAGTAACCTCTCCTTCCCAAGTTATTTTTCTCATGAGAAATTTTAAAACCTGCAACCCGAAGTCAAAAAAGGACAAGAAAAAAATATTTCCCTTGGGTAAAGAGGGCATCATGCTTAAAATACTAATTTCTGACATACTTAGCTCCCAAGAAGTCCATAGTGGAGAACTGAACCACTTGCACAGAATGCTACACTGTAAGAATAGCCTTACTCAACCCAAGTTAAACATGAAAATAACCCTATTTCTTCCTTTAAGCACCAAACAGGGAGAATCACCACTTTATCTTTGGCACTTGCTATTTACTAGCAGAGGTATTCGCTACTTCTTCCCTATAAATGTAACTTTGGAACAGATCAAGCTCAAGTTCTCTCTTCTTCTCCGTATAAAACTGGAATAAAATAACTAAAACAATGTTAGTTTTTTAATAAATTTACAAAAATGTTGAAGGAAATTGACTAAATAAAACACAATCAAATAAATAAAATTGAGCATCCTCTCTGAAATACTTGATAAAGTTTTTTTCCTTTAGATTACTCAGAACAGTCTTCAGAACTGAAACAAACCTTAGCAAACTAATTCAGTTGTTCTCACTCTTGTAGTAAAGAAAAATTCTGTATAGCTCTATCCATAGCTGAACACTGTGTAGCTATTACTTGCACATTTGGTATGCATCTGTATTCAGTAGATCAACATGTATCTTACACTTAGCAATTATTGCCATTCCAAATCCATAATTCTGCGCTGCTGCTAAGGGCAGCCTATGGTCTGTTTTATCACTGAGTGGCTTTTGCACAGACGTACAGGTCCCAGGACATTAGGGATGGCTCCCACTATCTAAAAAGGAAGGCAAGCAACAAATGCAGGTAGAGTTCTATGCAGGTAACGTCAAGCAACAGGAGGCACAGTTACGTTCATGTGTATTTTCAATAGTTCAATTAAAAAAAAGTAAACAGAGTTTAAAGTGTTCCCAGATGCTTCTGTGTAGGTGTGGCAACATTTGCTGTTTCAAAACCTGAGTTTAAAAAAACAGCAGTAAAAAAGGTTAATCAGGCACCAGATTTTCAACAGAAGTGTGTATGCCAAAACATAACCAAAACCCCAAAAGATTTCAACTTAGAAATGCCGCTACAACACATCAACATAGTTGCTTTGATTGTTTTCATCTTTTCCTAGTGGAAGAAGCTGGGACTTTTAAAGTTTTTTCTCCTCAGCTGAGGAGGCAACCTGACTCAGAGAGGAAGTTACTGAGCTGCACTGACTGTGAAACAGGACAAATAAAAAAAAAATGTACCCATTTTCAGACAAATTTTTAAGCAGTTAATTTTTATATGGTAATCTATTAAGAATTAAACAACCAGAGCTAATTCTAGGTCTATACTAAGAAAAAGATTTTCAGTTGTGTTCAACATGTTTGCTATTTTTCTTCCAAAAAAAATCACTAGTGATCAAGATAGATTAGATCTTAAAAATTATTAACATGTTGAATAAAAACCTCGGTGGAAGCCATAAATTAACTAGTTGAGCTTGCAGTCAGCTGTACTTCATCTTTCTCTAAATAAAGTTTTAGGTCAAACTGGAAATGATCTCTTAAACACATTTCTTATCCATGCCACGCAGAGAGGTCTAGATTGACAATACTGGAAGATTTCAGTCCAGTGACACCATCACAAAAAAAATTCATGAAAATGAAATAGTTTTCTTTGTAGTCACTTGAGATTCTCCAAATCAGAAAGTTACATTAAATACTGTAATTTAATTAATTTACATGTAATTTAATGCAATGAATTTAATGTAATTTAATGAAATTTAAAATATTAGAGCTTAAGTAAATAGTGACAAATCCCAAGTTTACTTATAAGTACAGTCATTACTATTATTTATAAAACAAGAAATTCATTTGAGGGTGCTTGTAAGTGTAAAGTCAAAGCACAGCAGGAATTCAGCTTTGGGTCCTTACTCCTAATACATAGGTATGACACTTGAGGACTGATTTTCACTCAGCTCCTTACTTTTACAAGTTGATTACAATTCAGCAAAAATGCTGAATTACTTTATGGTCACACTTTTTACTGAGAGAAATCTCAGTAAAAGAACCATACATTTTATTTGGAAAGGGTAAGAACCAAGGTCATCTTGATCACAGATGGTAAAAGAACTGAAAGTACTTGACTATCATATTCCCTTACCAGTGTGCATCTTTTTAAAGTACAAGCTAAAGTACAAGCAAATCATGATAAGCTGATATAACCTTTAAATCTGAAGAACCTTCATAACTTAGATTAAAACCTCACTTGGAAATAATGGGAAAACAATTTCTTTTCACTTTGCCATCTTTTACTGCAAAAGTATATTCATGTACCTAAGTGATTTTGCACCTATGCTTGGTTTTTCACTGTAACAGATGAGAACAATTTTCCTATTGGGACAGGAGCTATGGAATTTAAGTTGTGAGATAGAAGATGAAATTCTTGTCTTTTTGTTATAGTTGTGTAACTGGATGTCAGAGGGGAGCCTGCATGCACACTCAGTGCACTGAACTCCCAGCTGCCCTCAGGACAAATGATTTGAATAGCAGCTACAAGGACACTCCAGGAGGGAGCTGTGGAAAGTACTGAGTGTGCTACCCTGTGCAAAAAATGCGACAAATTAGGGGGTTCTTTAAACAAGCACTCTGTCCATGAGAATCTAACATGATCCAAAAAGGTAAATTAAATTATTTTCATCTTTGTGCTTCTGCAGCAAAGGAAAACAGAGCAAGACCTCCTCTTTGAGGTAATACTGAAAACTTTCAGAGTCCTGCAAAATATCTTCCAAGTCCTTTAATAGCATTGCTCTCCATGAAGAACCACGAGAAGTTTGCATGACCAAAACAGTTTCACTTTTTCCAACTATACCAGTTACTAATACAAGATACTGCAGCATCAATCAATAATTTTTGTCATGCACACATCCTTAGATTGCCAGGTTTACACCAAAGCACGATTAAAAACTCTTTTCACAGTAGATCTAGAAATCTAGAAAATAATTTCTATTACTGAAGTAGGGATATGAAATAATCTTCTAGATAGATTTCCTTCTCTCAAATTAGGATGGCAATTCAATAGAGTAGAACTAGATCTTATATTGATATAAATAATTTCCAAAAGTGTGTGACTGAAAATAATGAAGTCTCAAAAATCTATATTAAAGAAATTTTGTTTCTGTTTTAAACACAGATACACTAAAAGCTTTACCCTTTTTGTTATTTGGGGTCACCGAACAGATGGAATTTTGCTTCATGAATTCTACTTTAAGTAGTCAGATCCCAAGCAGCCTTTTCTCATACATAATGTAACCAATAATATACCAAATGTATCAGACAGGAAAGAAAGTTCATATGCCTTATTAGTAATTTCTAAAAAGAAGAAAAATCTGTAGCTTTGTTGTTGTTGTTGTAGGTCAGGGTGGGGCATTAATTTATATATTAATTTCATTTTAAAAGTACAAGGGCTGATGAAACTGAACAGAAAGATACCTTAACACCACATCTCCAGCTCCCACTTGAGTTCTGACTTGAAACTTTTTTCTCCAAGTCAAGAGCAGAGACTAACAATTTCACTATAGAGAAATTTTGTTATGCTGATTAGATCAAGACTGCAGGATGACTAAGAATTATTATGAGAAATTACAAAAACAAGCAAGCAAAAACACCTCCAGCACTGACTCTGATATCTCAACATAGAGTTTTAATATTCCAGACAATGTCTATCTTATCTCATATATGTTACTGCACCAAGATTTCATAAGCACAATTAAAGTAGTATATGGACAGAGTTTGAGGTCATAACATAAAAAACAAACAAACCCAAACAAACAAAAAAAAGAATGGTAGCTCATATAAATAAATTGTTGAAAAAACCAATAGTTGTTAACAACCTGTTTGCTAAAGACCAGTGGCCAGAAATTATTTCAATTCACCTCTTTATAGAAGGCTAGAATATGCCAAGGAAACATCTATTTGAGGTGACACCAAATGATAAAATGAGTATTTCCAGATCTGTGACACTTCTCTGCAAAGCAAACACACCATTTTCTTTCTCCTCCTTCAGTTTACAGATAGATGTCAAATATGGTTAACCTTCATTGATCTTCAATCAAAAAAGATTTGGTTTAAATAAAGGTCAACTAAAAAAAATCCACAAGAGGGAACACAAGCATTAGCATACAAGAAGTAACAAAAAGAAACAGTGACTGAAGAAACTGAAAAATTAGCATCTCACTAGATTCTTTTTGATTTTTATTCAATTTAGAACAAACATCAGGGAATGTTAATATGAAACTTACAGAATAAAATTATACTATTTAAGTTTCATAGATATGACTAGGCTTTGATTTTTACAAATGCATCTTTCCAAGAAAAAAGAAAAATACTCTTAATCGGCACTTTAAAACTTTGTTTGTACAGCTCTGTAATAACCCTTCTTGAAACACAAATGACATTTTTATGTAAGGGTAAGAGAGCAGGTTTTTAAAAATTAATTTCCAAAGTTACAACATGATACCATTATAAAAGTAAATTTTGTGTGCTGAATACTTGAAGACAAAAACAATACTTCAGTTTCAGATTGTTAGCAAGCCTCTTGCTCTTATTCGCAATTCCCACATGTATCAAAACAATCATATTTCCAAAACTCTAATTGAAATACACTCTGAAACTTGACTTATTTTCCTGTACATCTTCTACTCCTTTGATAAAACTCTGGAAAGAGCTTTTACAAATTGCTAATTTCTATTTAATGCCACCCTAAGAACTGTCACGCTGAATTTACATTAAATTTTCTGGGCATGCTGTTACTGCTGTAGCATGCTAAATGCCAATACTACTAGCACTGCAAGACTAAGTTCCTTCAGGATTATTTCAGTCAGAAAACACCATGCCTCTCCATATCAATCATATTTGCCAGCATAATTTTCTTATCTTCCTCAATGCAAACTTAACAGTCTCAGATTATTATTTCTAAGAAATATCCATCTTCCTCTGTAATTACTGTTTAGATCATATTATCTGAATGCTTTACAATATCTGATAAGTATATCCCCTACAGTACAAATGCATTCTTTTTTTTTTTTTTGTCCCTTGATTTCAGGGAGGGATGGAGATGTTAAGCACTAGATCTAATAAAAAAAATGGCTAAAAAAAACAAGGGATGAAATTTAGGTATGTAAACAAAATCTAGAACCCTCAACATGGTGCTGAGGCTCTCAGCAGAAAGCAATGTAAGAATATGGCAGATTTCATTTTCAACTGCACCACTGATGCTATCTAAAAACTGTATTTTGTTCAACAACCCACAAATAAGGACAAAGTGATGCCGTACAAGTAGTATCTCTCTCTAACTTAGATTTGCATGTCTAGATTTCCTCTAAAACCAGGTGCCTATTCCCTGCTCCTCTTTTAAAAAATGAAGGAAGAACCATTTACCTTTTTCAGGTGACAGCACTACGTCTAGTAGTTAGAACACCTGTATAGGAAATAGGAGCAGCAGGAAACATTTCCTTTGTTTTTCTAAGATACAAAAGCAAATATTTTCCTGCTGTCTAGCACAGCTTGGGTGATGGCAATTCAGTTTTTCTGCTGAACCTAAAAACAAGATGACAAGTCAATGTAAAATTGTATTCATATACTGAAATGCATTCATTCTGACATGCAGGACTGGTTTTTCCCTGTAGTTTTGCTTGGGTGATTATAGAAAAATAGGAGAAGGATAAAATACATTTATACCTTTTTCCACAGAGTTTCTGCCACAGCAAGTGTGAAGAAACACCTATTGAATGTTTCCTACTTTAGACACAAAATGTATCAAATCTTCTCTGCAGCTGAGCTGTCCTAAAGCAACAGCTCCAGATGGAGTATATACTTAGTCCCTTAATACTGTATCAGAGATAAGACTGGTTGTAAGGGAGCTAGTTTTGGTTTCTCATTGGTACCTAGGTTCCCACAGTTGGGTTACTAGACAGGACAATTTCCTTGTCATTTTCAATGTGTCCTTGTTAATGCCAAAATCAACATTTCTCTCCAATCCAGCATAAGTATGACTGGTGTAGCCCTGTAAATACGACTTTAGCCATTGTCAGTAGCAGAACTGAAATGCAGTTCAAAATCATAAGAGGACCGTTTCAGAACTGGTGGTGTTCCAATGTTTCAACAGGTTGTTCACCCTTCCAATGCAAGGTGTGCCATGTGGACCTAATAGCATCTGATCCAGTGATGAGAAGACAAGTCACATCTGACACAGGAATATCTGTATCTCTAGGTTGTTATTAGCTTATGATTATAAAAGTAAGAATTATGGTATGTCTGGTGTCCTAATGAGATGTTAAAAAAATAAATACCTCTTCTTTTTCATGTGGCAATCATATTTATCACGTATTGTGAACATGGTAGCATTTGTATCATTGCACCATTATGATAACAACGTGCCTTATTACAATCAAGTGTTGAAAAACTGGTTAACACTGCAGAAAAGATTTACAACAAGGAATTTTCATCCAGATAATACTGTTTTATGAGGCTTTTGATAGCTGCACTATTATGACTCTGAAAAGACAGTTAAATGTAAGTTGCTCGTACTCATAAAAAATAGCAACTGAATTTTACAAATGTGACAATTATTCTAAATTTATGCTGCTTGTTTTGACTAATGATTTGTCAGTTTTTAATCTGGGAGAGCCAGCTACCTTTGGGGGATGTAGGACGGAGGAGATTATTTTCCATATTTGAATCCAGAGTGGCTCAGCTGACAATTGCCCAGCCACCCTTCAGGCACTTCCTGAGGGAGCTGCCCTTCCAGCCAGCAGGGAGAAGGGCTGTAGCTATCACTTGATGCATGAGAGCTGTTTATGTAGTTGGCAATGGTGAACTGTGCTGCTAAACCAAGTATTTAGGAATATGGAATTAAGTTGTCACTCTAATGACTTATGTGAGATGTTATCTTTAATACATCCTAAATTCCTTGTGAACTTAAAATACAGTGTTCTTCCAAGTGACTCAAAAGCCCTGTTCGGTTAATTAAGAGCTACAGACCGACATGATGCGTTAACTTAGGGCTGGACAATTAGCTTTACATTATTACACGAATGAACTGTGTTAAATGAGCGAGAAGAGCACAGTATTTTGTGGTACATTGACACCCCAATCTATTTTCAGTGATCCTTGTGTAATACTGTGTTTAGTGAATTTACTGTAGATTTATGCTGATGTTAATTAAAATCAGAATTTGGACTTCGAGGTTTAACCTACCTTGTTTTGTGTGTGTGTCTCATTATAACCGAGCATAAACTGTTATTAAATTATTTCTATTATACAGCACTGATTAAAATGCCTGGATTTTAGTTACAGATTTTTACTATGTTGCCTTACTCTGAAAGTATTAAATGATGATTTTATATTTTATTCATGCTCCCACTTGAGGAAAAACTGTATGTCCAAAAAAAAGAGAGGGAACATTTAGAGGGGTAATTTCTCACTGTAATTTAACTGTAGTACTTGGTTTCATTTCCTCAAGCCTGATCTTATGCCTGCTAACATGAACTGATCATCCTTGAAAGTAGAACTAATGAGATCTTTTCAATGTTTAAAAATGTTACACAAATATTTCACTCTTTCCCAACACACACATACCACTCCCTCAAAACTAAAAATCAACTTGAATTGAGGCTTAGATAAAAAAGTAAGGTTCTTAGCTACCTAAGCTTGAGTGTTATAGAACTAAGTTTGACATCTTAGAGTTGAAACTTGTAAAAAACACTGAGTTTTTTAAATCACATATGTTAGTCTAATTTTATAAGCTTCCTATTATCACTACAAAAAAGATTTTCCTTCTATAGGATAAGTTCAAATACAATTTCCAGTCATGGGCTAGGATTTTTATTGAAATAGTTCATCTTCTGAGGAAGTAGAGGCAAGGCATATTTCATTTCACAATGTTACAAATCTCTGGCCCGTAATTCTGACAAATATAGTGGCTTACATAAAAATAAAGCTAGTATAACCAATACTTTTATCCACTTGCAACCTTTAGGAAAAATAGTCATCATCACTTCCAAGGCAGATCTTTATTTAGTTTCAATTACACCTAATGCATATGTCTCAGGAATCAGGATCACGGTCATGCCCAAGGCTGCTAAGTGACCATCTGTGAAGCTGCTCACAGGTACACAGGGGTAGCACTGCAACCTGATTTCCCTATCAAGATACCAGGTCCCACATTGTCACTCAATCTCAAACTCTATCCACAGCATAGTCAAATTATCCTACAAAAGATTAAAAATAAAGGAAGAACTAATACCTAAGGTTAAACTTCCCCATCTGTATTGACCACACAGGCAAACTAGCAGATGTTGAAAAATCATGAGATCCGGCATCTTCAAGCTCTATATTTTTTAAAGATATATTGGTACTTTCAACGGCCACATACTACTGTATCTTCCCACAACACTGCCTCAGCACAGAGCATCTCGCTCTGGGCTCATCACCTTTGCTGGCAGTACCCTGCGACACACTGTCAGATAGTGGGAGTTTGTTTTAAGCTGGGAAGCTAGCAAGGGAACTGCTGGTGCCAAGGAAAGGCTATGCCTGCAATTCTTGGTATATTTTTGGTCACTACCTTTGGTTTTCTTGAACACTTTCTGAGACTATTCTGCATCATGAAACACTGAGCTTCTTAAAAAGTATCCAAACCAATATATTGTTTCTTACAGTGCTATATTGCTGAAGTGAGCAGAGTTCAATCTGTACAAGGCACATTAGTCAAGCAATACTGCTGAAACTGGAAAATTTATTCTCTCAAAAATTTCGAGAATGCTAACACACAGAAAATATACAGTCAGAAATGGCAACAACAATATGTACTCATATTTCCCTTCACACTTAAGCTGAGCTCACAAAAAAGGTTGAGACTGTACTCAGATAAAAATATGGAAATTCTCTTTTCTGTCAGGATATAAATAGAGTTAAGTATATATTATTTCCAAAAGCTTGAAGCACACAGAAGGTGCCTTGACTTAGAATGATAACTTTTCATGTGATGTGACAAAGGTCATGCAACTCACAACTGTGAAGGTATCATGGTGACCAGTCATCACCCGCATATCACCTTGTGCACTATCTACACAGTACACAGGGTCTGAAGCTTACTCAGAGTCATATCTAACACTGCGTGTACTTGACACATAGTCCAATGCAGAATTCAGTCTTGGGTAAGCAACTCTTCCTGTCAAAAGTTTGTAATGTAATGAGCTGCCACGTGACCTTTAACAAACCCAATCATCAAGGGATGTATGCATCTTAGGGGCATTTGCCTGAGGCACATGCAGGAAAGGTTTGCTCAAATTGGGAGATATTCCAGGTGCTGCAAACACATATATTTAGCACCCATTCCCTAGAAATCTACAGAGATATAAAGGTGAAATAACATAACTTACTTCAGATCATATATTAGGTTTTTGGATGCAGTGTCAAAGTCACAGAGCAGTAATCTTCTAATAAAAAAACCCGACAGGAAAAACGTAACTTACAGAAACCAGGGCTCAGTTGCCACAAGTAATCATGCCTATCCTAAGTGAGCAATATTAACCGTTCAATCAGGTTTAACTTGAAAAGCTAAATGTATGAAATATTGCTTCTAAAAAAGTAACATCTAATTTCTGGAAACAGATAAGAAAATAAAACCAAAATACATACAAACTTTTTTTTTTTTTTTAACATGACGAATCAGAAGAAACAATCTTAAGTTGCAATTTTGATGTACTTGTCTATTCATAAAAAATATATTAGGTTATTTTTCCTTAAACAAAGAAAAACTCAAACTAGCAGTCTTTATCTCAATACTGTGCTTGTAAGAGGTCGGCAGTGAGCTCCAAAACAGCCATCTTATTTTCCACCTTGTTTTGAAAAATGACACTGATGCTTTTATTTCCCCATTACCCTCTCTATCTGCCTTTCAGAACTTCCTGCTGTTTTCCCTCATGAACACATGCATTTTTAATCAGCACCTAAATCACATGTTTATTTTATCAGTCTTCAGACCACATGGTTCAGCCTCAGTTCAACCCTGACACTTTCTATTCTGGACAAAACTCATGACAGTTGTCATCTGTCTTCTGCAGAAGTGGATGCATATCCTTGCATACCTATAACAAATGACAATGACCACCATGTCCCTCTCTACTCCTGAAGACACACTAGTCATATTTTCAAATCTTCTAGTCAGTGTTACTGAGGTGTCAGAAACAGCGATATGGGCAGTTCAAGGTGTCATTTTTTCTGTTTGCCATCCCTGCCACAGCATACTATTTCTTCATTCACACCCTGCTCTCAGTATGGCTCCACAACTGATGTGTTATCACAAAGACAGGAATGAGCAGCCAGAGACTGAAGAAGGGCCAAAAAGGAAAACAAGCAATGGGAGATCCTCAGTTTGACATTGTTGTCAAAGGTTTCTGGCTACAGCCCAGAGCGTGAAAAGCATGCAGCATACCTTGACTGCAGGAACAAGACATTAAGTTTCCTACCACAAAGATTTTAAAAAGTCATCTTGATACTGGCTCATACAGTTTAGGGTACTATTGATGGTTTAAACTATACCAGGAAGTAAAAGGCTTACCAAGGTCAAGCACACAGAACAGCAGATTCTCACCCTACATTCCTGACACACCGTTGTAGTCTCTCAGCAGCTGAGGACTCCCACATACTAGAAAACTCTTAGAGCAATGAACCAGTTTCTCGCCTCTAGTCATGCATGAATAGACAAGGCTACATAGCAGAAGATGAACATCTAAGTCCATCCACACATCTAGATCAAAGCCAAGACGACATTTATGTCACAGGTAATTACTGAAATGCCTTAACTCTAGCAGGTGAAGCACTGTCAAGGTGATTTCAGCTAGACTATACCTATCCTTTTAAATCAATGCTGTTTTCCATATTAACTGAAGTGATAAAAAACATAGACAACCAAATTTTGTAACAAATTAGTAAAGGACTCCAAGCTTACAAATATTCTAAAATAACTACAAGTTGAGGACTTTTCCCCCCCATCAATAGACTTCACCAGAAGATGAAAAGGAAAATTAAATATAGGCAAACGTGTCCATCATTCACAAAGAACAGAAAAAAATATATTGTTTCATCTTCTGTTTGTTTGTATTAAGGATATGTACTGACTTTATGGAATTCCTCCAGCAAGCTGCGAATGATGATGCATGAAATGAAAAACTCTCAGTCCAGTGCACAGGAAGAATACAGAGAACAATAGGCTGTCAACAATACACTTTTTAGAGGAGAATGGACATATACCACATCTGCCTTGGATTCAACTGTGCTGAATTCAGTGACAAGATCTCATGGCATCATATGTGTAAGTAGGGGAATACTTCCAGGTACCCTTTGGGCAAACAGATTCCATTTCTGCGAGACAGCACTGAACAAATAATTAAAAGTATTTTTTTTTATCCAATTGAGCAATATTTTTCATCTTAATTGCAGGCAGTTGCAGACTCAGCTGGAGGCTTACCAAAATGATCATGAGAGTCTTCCATTAGATTATTGGTCAGAACAAAATAGCTATTCATCATCTATATTCCATGGATCTCTATTTTACTCATGTTTGATTGCAAAACCAGCAAATTCCAGATTACAAAACCAAATGAATAAACCCTTTTTGCAAACCTCCAGCCACTAGCTACAGTCTCAGTCGTGATACAAAGCCCCATCTTGTCTAAAGAAACAGTTTATCAATAAGAATAAACTTTTCACCATCCAGGAATCACAGAATATATGTTACAGAAGACAAAAAAAGAACTTTGGATGAACTCTACACATTCATTCCCTCAAGTCAACTTTTCATGAAGCATGATTACATAAATACTTGCACAAAAACCAAGATAGGTTACTTTAAATTAAATTAATAAATAAATGAACAACAACAATAAAAAACCCAACATATGCTAAGTACAATCACAGATGCCATGAGGGCACAGTGCACACACATGTAACTACAGATCCAACTATCATGGTAAGGGAGCATAAAGCTAACCAGCACCTCATTCAGTGTGCAAACTGCTGCTGCTGATGTGTAATAAGACACAGATAAATAGCACTGCTTGAAAAGCCAGGCAGATTTTCACTACAACAAATGTTTCTTATTATTTCCATGCAGTACACTAAAAATACAGTTGAAGTAATTTTAAAAACAACAGTATTCTTAGTCTCCATAAGAACACAGACAACAGTAATGAAAACCAGCTCTAACTTCTAAAATTGTTTATTTCTTTATTATAGGCACTTTCTGAAATTGCCACACCATTTTTTGCAAATCAGATAAGGCATCACCTTTCAGAAATTTGCCAGCAAAGTTCAAAGACACGAGACTGTTTTACAGAATTAGTCCAGTCTGAACTTTGTGTTAGAAGAAAACTAGTTATCAGTTACAGGTCCCGTTTAAGGCAACACATGGAGGATGAACAAGCTGAGTCACTGAAAAGATGCACATTTAAGCAAAAAGAGTTGAAGACTGGAATCTTTAAGAATATTTTAAGCAAAATTGTTTCCCTAATATGTATCAGTATATAAATAAAACATTGATGTACCCCCATTCCATTAAAAAGGTTTCTAGAGTATTAAAATTACAGCCTTTTCTCTCTTTGCTAAGATTGATGAGAAAGTACTCTGCCTAAATGTCATGAACATTACTGTGTAACAACTTCCACATTTCCCTGATACTATCCATCAGTCTATTTTGAAAGATCTATTGAAGATGCTAGAGTGGGACCTGAAGCTGAAACCTATCTGCTGCACTTTTTTTTTCCCCTTTATAAAGTCGCTACAGAACATCCACCAGAAGGCAGAGTTTGCTAAAAATCTTATCAAATGAGATAAATGAATATCACCTACAAGTTTCAGATCTCACCTAAATACCACATTACTCAGCATGTGCAAGATAAGCATTGGAGAGAATAAAATAGTTTCCTCCATTCACACTCTAGTGAATTTCCTCCATTCATATTACTATTAATTAAGAAACATATCTAGGGCCAAGTAGACGAGACCTGAAATATAGGCTTAAATTTTTTGTACACCTAATAAAAAAATCTTTTATAAAAATGTAGAAACAGAAGCATCAGATGGAGAGGCAATATTCTACTGCCAATTCTTCCATCACCTTCTCACAGTCCTTGAAAGAGGAATACGCTTTATTCTACTCAGCACTGAGAAAGTGAGAGGACAAATCCCAGATCCCTGTTCAGTAGGTAATCAACATTAGAAAAGAAAATGTAATTGAAGAGGGTAACTGAAACATTAAAAAACTGCTAGCAAAGACTTGTTGTCACTTCACCAAGAGTAACTGTAATACATACACAGTTTGGGCCTTAGCTGATATCTATTTCTGCAGAAGGATTCAAATTTGTTCTTTGAACACACATTTGCTCTGAAGAAGTTACTCTTGCTTGCTGACCAAGAGATAGCAGTATCTCCTATTTTCAGTAACACCTTTGTAAGGGCATTCGGACACACTTCAGTCATGGCTCAATGGAGATTTAATTACTTAACATTACTAAAGCATTAGAAATAACATGTAACATATAGTCTTACGTTAATCAGAACAAAATTAAATGTTCTACTATGTACTTATGTTTGGGGTTTGTTTGCAAGGTGTTGGGGTTCATTTTGTGGGTGGGTTGTCTGTGGGTTTGGTGGGGTTTTTTTGGGGGGTGGGGGCGGTGGTTGGTGTCAATTGGCACCAGTTAAGGCAAAAGTCAGTGAAGTCCTGGGAACCCATCACTGATTTCCTGTAGGGATGTGATCTCCAAACATCTTTTGAAACTAAAGCAGATGCACTGCTCTAACAATGCAGCTGTAGGGCCCTCCTCTCCCCTTCTTGGCCATAGAGTGTTCTAGTACTCCATTCAGAGGGGACAGTCTTCTGACAAGAGGCAGACAGCTTCCCTAGCTCTGTCACCATAGCCTATCTAGAGGGAAGCCTTCTTGTCCCTATGAGTGAATCTGGACAGGGTCCCATGGCAATTCAGAAGCTCAATTGCACAGCCTATCAAGGAGGATTTGGATCATAGCCAAAGGCAAAAATATCTAGTTTTCCAGAATTTTCCTGGCACAAACTTGGGAACCTTGAATGTTTGGCACCAAAGATGGTAGTTGTTTTTTTTGGTTTTGATGTTTGGTTTTTTTGTGTAGGGTTTTTGGGGTTTTTTTGGCATGCTTCTTTTCTGTTTGTTTTGGTTTGGTTTTGTTTTGGTGGTGGGTTTTTTTGTGTGTGGTTTTCTTTTTCTTTTGGTGTGTTTTTCATGGGGTTTTTTTGTGTCCTGTTTTTTGTTAGTTTGTGGGGTTTTTTCTTGTTTGTCTTTGTGGTTTGGTTTTTTTTTTTTGGCAGAGATCTAAATGTTGTACTTCTCTTCCTGCATTGCATTTGTTCAACTTGCTTTAGATGAGTATTTTGTGCAATGATTAACCAAAAGGGCTAATTTTCTTGCCATAAAGTCAGAGGAACATTTTCAGCTGAGAAGTGTGTAAAAGGCAATAGATATTGTAAATGTGAACTGAAAGACTGTTTTGCAGTTTTAAAAAACTAAAAATTTGTCAATTCCAAAACAGGAAAATTTTTGAATGAACACCAGACAGCTGCATCTGTCATTTCTACATTTTTGACTCTACTGTATCCCTCCCTCATCAATGTTTCATCCAGTTCATTTATCCGTAGGATTTTTTTCCAGATGTCTAGAGAGCCAACACTCATTCCACTGACTTTTTTCAGTTTTAGGTCAGGTATGTAATCATAGAATGTTAGGGGTTGGAAGGGACCTCTAGAGTCCAAACCCCCTGCCAGAGCAGGATCACTTAGGGCATGTTGCACAGGAACACATCCAGATGGGTTTTGAAAGTCTCTAGACAAAGCGGCTCCACAACCTCTCTGGG
>WTSP01017976.1:60942-80495 GCA_025331215.1 Actenoides lindsayi | reverse complement strand
CTGTACTGGTGCCTGGTGTTATTCCTCCCCAGATGCAGGACTCTATGCTTGTCCTTATTGAACCTCATGAGGTTCACCTTTGCCCATCTCTCTAGCCTGTCCACATCATGTTGCATTGCTGCACAGCCTTCTGCTGTGTCAGCTGCCCCTCCCAGTTTCATATTATCAGCAAAATTCCTGATGACGCATCTCATTTTAGTGCAACTAAAACACATGACTTGTGACTAGTATTACATGATCAGAGTATATAGGGACCGTTTAGAATAACCCCACACACTGAGATTTCTGCAACAGTTAGCAACAGTAGTGTAAAAACAGTGATACAAATCAAATTTTAAAATAAAAGTTCAGAACACAACTGCAGCACTAAGGGCTAAAGATGAAAAACAGAAGTGGAGTGGTGTGTTGAAAATACTCAGCAAACACTTCTCCGTATCTTCAAGGTAAAGCCAGTAGTGAAACTAAGTGACAGGAACAGGTCACAGACAACAGACAGAAAGAATTCTACAGGAGACAGTCAAATGCAAAGATCAAGCTGTTTTCCTGTAAGCAAAGAATAGTCAAAAATGAACAATATTAAATATGAAATTTCACCAGTTTCAGTGTTTGAATTTCATGCCCAACCTACGATATGTTCTCCTCAAAAAATCTAAATATATCAAAAAACTGAACTAATAAAAAGTTCTACAGCATAGTGATATGTTAGTTTCTTTTTATGTAACTGAAAATTTTGAATCACATACTATAGATAAACTGAATGATTTTGAATATCCTGGGATGTTCAGAGATGATTACTCATGTTCCTAAGGGATGCTTCTTTAACTTTGAAAGTAGATTTTGTATTGATTTCTTTAACTATAGACAGGTTAAAAAAGGTACCAACTGAGCATATTCCCAAGCCACTACAAAGTTCCCATTAAACCTTGCATGCTTATTTGAACTATATGTAATGAGCATTGAAACAAAGCCTTATTTTTATTATTGTCATTTAGAGCACATAAGTATGGAAAAAATACAGACTTTAATATAATTTCCTGTTCAGATATTTATTCCTTCAGGTCTCAGCAAGCTGTACATCCACTATTGACTCTATTACAGCATTGACGGGTTTACCACACCCATCTACCATCTGTCCTTGCAGGAAACAAAATACTGTACTGTCATTCCAGTAAACAAAGAATCGTGCACCTCTGTGTCAGCTTACAGCTCCTCTTGGAAAGCTCCACCACACTAACAAGTCAGCTATGCTCAGCACATGTACAACTGTAAATAACAAAACTATTAGAGAACAACCTTTTTAAGGCCAAAAGGGTTTTTTCAACTTACCCTTTCCATTTGGCAGAGATAATCAGATCTGAACACATCTATACAAAAGATATCTACAAAAACAGTTCCTGACCATCTTTAGAAGTCATTTTGGTATCAGAGAAGAAAAATTATTGGAAGGAGGATCATAGTCTGCCGTACTCAAAATCAACGAGTTAGAAATATCGAGTTGTAATCATAGCTGCATACAGATGGTGGCCAGTATAAAATTTCTTTACAAGTTCCCCTTTGCCCAATTTAACCTCTCATGCATTAAATAAAAACCTCTAAAGAGACTGACCAAAATATGGATGAGTTGCTTATTTTGGAAATAAAGTTTGAAAGAGAAGACAATCTCAGTGGGTGTTGAGATGAGTCTTTTATTACTAGTTAATCCAGTCCAATAGTGAATGCTCATTGCATGCCATAACCAGAAAACACACACACACACAGAATGACTGAACCTCATATGCATATCCCTATACTTTTCAACTTTAGACCCGTATTTCAGCCAGTAGAGAAGACAGTGAGTATGACCTTTCCAAAGCCTGAGAAAAACAAAGGCAAAAGATTGTCCAGATACAAACATTATCACCAAACTGCTGGCCTCAGGGCTGAATATGTTTATAGATCTCACTTAGGAACTGATCAGCCACACACTACACTGCAGAGGAAAGCACGAAGTAGCACAGACTTTACCTTGTACTCATCCAGACCAGAAATATTTAATACCTGACAGGAAAATAATGTAAGTCATCAACAGCTTAAGAGTTTTACAGTCCAAAGTCCAGGTTTGTGCTGTATTTGTAAGAGGCCTGGTGTGCCTTGGCTCAAGCTCAAGTTTAGCAAATCCTGCAGATTGATCTGCAGAGGTTTTGTGAAAGTTTCAGTGCAATTCTCACTTGCGCAGTTCCAGTCTTCACTCACTGAGCTCTGCTTTCTGCTTGTTGGAGTTGGGTGAATGGCTTCTAGACATAAAATTATTCACAGTTTTGGTTACTTAATTCCCTTGGGTACTTGGAATTGTGTACTCAAACCATTGGTGTACATGTGTATATACCACATGTATGCATAAAAAGACAAAACTGTAAGCATCTAAAACTGTCAACATTTATAGGAACTCTAGCAATGCACAGGAAAATACAATTTTGTTACTACTGGTGATAAAGTCACATACCAAATTTTGTGTTCCTAGCATCAGTCTTCTCAGAATTACTGCCAGAAACACTTGCACGGAAGAATTTAAAACACTAGTAGCCTCTCAATCACGTGACTGAAAATCAGATTTCTGTCAACAGCTGAGCTTGATTTTTTATATTGGTTTCAACCAATATTTTCATGATGCAATTTTCACACTGCTTTAGCTAGCACATCTATTCACACGTGTAGTCAGTCTAACAAGACTGTGATTAAAAAAAACCAGCTGTGATTGATTTGTACCTACTTCCAAAACCTTCCCATCCCACTGATCACAGAATAAGTCATAAATGCTCTAGTACCAGGTGTCACCATTCACTCTTTTGATATCCTGATATGCTAATCCTGATTTCAGGCAGGTCTGGGGAGAAAACCACTGAGTTCTGTTATACTAGAAGTACTGCCTCCAGCAATAATTTTGCAGAACTTTATCTGTGATGAAAATGTATTGGGATGAATACCATTAAGAACAAAGAGGAGACAAGAAAATAATTTTTTCTTCCTGATTTTGCTTTTGGTGTTTAAGCATGAGTACTAACTCTGGTAGGTATGAACCTTGGATCTTCCCTTTCCTCTTTCCTCAAAATCAAACAACAAAAAACCACTTCCTTAGAAAAAGTGCATTCTCACAGAAGCTAGATGGTATTTTGTCCCTCTAGGCTCTCACTTGGGGAGCTGAAGTTAAGTGAATTGACTTATTATCTTAAAAATGCTGAAAATTAATGCAGCAGGCAACCAAGAAACTTGGGGAATGCCACAGCTGGAGGTTAAATGTGCCAATTGCAACTCCGTGGGAGCCAATGGCACAATGTCTGAGGCCTGCAGACTTTAAAAGTCATCAGGAAACAAACCCATCTAGCACATACACAATGTATTACCCTGATTATTAGCACAACAGTAGGGATAGAGAAGACAACAACAAGCTACTCAAAATCTGCTTTATTGTCCCTCTATCAAGCTGGTTACTCCATTAGGTTTATTAACCTGTTTTGGGTAGCACTTTCCCATTTTAGACTTGCTCTATAGTTGCCTGGGCTCCAGAAATTAATGCATCCATTTTGGAAAGAGTGGATGAAAACATAAGTATCCTCAGAACATTATTTTCCAAATTCAAGTGTTTGTTGTTTTGTTTTCGGTTGTTTGGGGGTTCTTTTTTTGGTTGTTTGGTTTTTTTAAAATTTTATTTTCCCCAGGCCCTTTTAGATTAGCTCCCTTCCTGCAAAATTTTTGTGCCTCAAAAAGTGTCAGAAAAAAACAGACTATGGTCAGCTTGCATGTTTCCAGTTTCACAACAATAGCTATGTTTGAGCATAGCTACTTAAAGTAATTAAAAAACTAATATTGCTTCAGTCATACAGATATGAGCTAAAGCTGGAATGTCACATCATCAAGCCTTGGGAATGCAAAGCTGAAAGTGTAGGAAGAGTTTTTGTTCTTAAATTCCTAAACAAAAAGCCCAAATTCAAGCTGCTTTTTTGAAGTCAGAGACTAGCCCTTAACATCTACATACAACTTTTTTCTCATCACTACCTACCATTGACTCTTATATATACAAATACAAGTTTACATCAGAAAATGAGACATTTTACATATAAAAAAACCATATCAAAAACTAGTGGTGTTTCTCTGTAGAAGATTCTGACAATTGATGGCAATGTCATTTAGCGTGGTCCCTTCAAACTCAAGTCCAGAGCATGATTTAGCATGTGATTTTCTAGTTAATAGCTTTTCTCTTTTTCTCCTTAATTCTTCTGTAGATATAGTAACCACTGACTTTTAGCTAAAATCTGAATGCCCCAAGGGAGAGTTTTCTGACTTATGCAGCTCTTCATTTTTGTCACATTTTTAGCATTTCTATAAAGACTTTATCTCTGTAAATATCACATCCTCTCTACAGCATATTGAACTTCTGAAAGGAAAGTTGTCAAAAAGAAAGATAACTTCACACAGATCCAGATTTAACAAAACATTTTAGGGAAAGAGGTCTCGTGGTTTGGGTTGTTGGGTTTTTTTTAAGACTACTTGACAGTTTTTATTTGGGAAGACAAAGAGGGAATCCAGCAAAGGGACATCCTGCCAAACACTTCAAAATGTAGTAAAGCTAGGGCAAAAATAGTTCTTCAAGAATCCAGGCATCTTCTCTAGCCTTTGATTATGCATCCTCATTGCTCAGCAGGAAAAGAACAAATTCATATCAAGGAGCTATGAAAGTCTGAAAAGCATGGAATTTAGTTTAGTTTACAGTGGTTTTTATAAGGAAAGAAAACTGAGTTCCACTAAATAAAGGATCTGGAATTGTAATCTAAGATGAATAAATTCAGTCTTACAACTAAACTGGCATCTAAACTGCCTTTGTATTAATTTTGGGTTTTTTCCAAATTTTTACATGAGCATTGCAAATGTCATCTCTAACAAATTATTTATTATGATCAAGGTAGCCAAGAATCCTCATTTATTAAGATTCTAAGTTATTAATTTTGCTCAGGTTTTTTTTGTTTACAGAGAAATGCTACTTCAATTGATTTTAACAATGTTTTTCATTGAAATTTCTTAGAAAAACAGGACTATAGAAAAATAGTATACCTAAAAAATTAAGCACATTTTGTTATGTTTCTGAATCGACATGAATGAAAGCCAGGATGTCTGGTAGATAAATTATACTTTATCATAAAGACTTCTCCAAGTTTATAATAACTCTTTGCATAGTCTGGCAGCCATATGCACTGTATATTTTGTTTTCAAGGAACTGGTGTGTGGGTTTCAATGACATAGCTTGAAAGGTCTTTCCTGTACCTCCCCTTCAAACAATAAAAGTGGCCTATGCACAGGATCTGAGAAAAGTTCCTACTTTAGCCTGATCAAGATGCTGTCAGACCAGAACATGTAGAGAGAAAGGCAACATGTATTGCCAATATTTTCCTTTAGTCTTGATATCAAATGAACACATAAGGAACATTTCAATAGAAGACACTAAAACTTAAGTTTTCTATTAGCACCCATTTGTTTAAGCACAACACCAGAATGCAATTTCAAAGTTAGGCTTATAGTCTACAATAGCTCATGAGAAACATTTTCAATTCCCAGTATTTCTGTCTAAGTTAGATGTCACAGCCATTACAAAATATAAGTCCTCCATCTTGTCACACAAAGCAGGACAGAATGACCTTTTAAAATCAGCTTTCCCAATACAAAGAGAACATAGCAGTGACCTTGCATTATTTAACCTTCATTGCCATTCACTGGGTAACAATTAGTATGCCGGGATATCAGTCTTGAAAATCTACAGTGTTAATGCACATCTTTGCCACCCTAGACAAAAGCAGTCCTTATAGCTGAGCTTCATTAGAACAATGCTACCACACCTTATGCTTTTATAGGCACTTTAATTCCTGTAGAACTACACACCTTATTTCACAAAATAGCCTCACAAAGCTATATAGTACACAATGTAAAGCAAATCCACTTACAATAAAATCCATTCATGGTAAATTGTTGGTGTGCATGATCAACAGAGAGTACACAGTTTTTCCTTTTACTACAGAAAAGAATATGATGGAACTTTGACCTACTGACATTGAAGTCACTCCACATTTCTTAAAGTATCCAGATATCATAGCAAATAACAGTAAAGAAAACTCATGGTATCAAAAGATGAAGCATGAGAGTAATTTTCAAAATCAAAGCTTTCTACTTCATGTTCTGTTATCCAGTGTCACAACTCTGACACTGTGCAGCTGAAAAGAGCAAAACGGACACATTAAATCATGACAAAGGTATGCTTTTAGACAGTTGCACTCCAACAGCCACTGAAAATCCAACAAGTGCAAATGTTATACACTCCACAAAAGAGACTACCTTCAGGAGAGGAAAAAAGCCAAGATGTTACAAAAATTTTAAAAAGAAAAAAAAACCCCAAACATTTAAATATGTAAAAATTTCATATCTCTAAGATTTCAGTTCTTCCTTTTAAGTGGAATGGATGTGTTTAACAGATCCAGGAATTACTAGGAAGGAGTTAACAGATCCTTACACACAGGAACACATGACTGTAAACCCCCATTTTCCTCCAGAAACAAGGCTGAAACCACACATGCAAAGCTTATCCTACTCAGAGCTTTCTATGCAAAAGGAAGCACAACAAAGAAGCGCAGGGTTCAGTACAGGCCTACAGCCGTTCTCTCTTATGCGTGGGGCTCAGAAGCCCTGCTTACTATCACCCTAAAATATTCTTGTTGCAGACATACATTTAATGATCCCTACTAATACAGTATACAACAGTATTGCCTTCTTATTTCCAACGACAAAATGACTTCACTCTCTCATGAAACACTATCAGGTAACACATTTCAAGTGAACTTACACATTACTTAGCGGCTAACTGAAGTAAAAATCCAGATCTCATGTATCAAAAAATGACATGTCAGAGTAGTAACAGTGTCAGACAACAAGCAATGAATGGATATGAATTACTTCCAGCTGAAAATAGACTCAATTTTTCTCTATAGAATGCTAGGAGGTGCTTCTTCCAGTTAACAACCCATATATTAACTGAACAATGCTAGCAGCTAAATTACTCATATGACCAATATAATGTCATCACTTCAAAATTAATATTCAAACTAACTCTAAGCACAGAAGTAGGAATCAAGTCTAGTAAAAACAGCCATTCTTATAATCACAGTGTATCTATCACTAAGGAACACTACCACCTTTTCACATCATTCTTGGCAGCAGCTACTAGAACCAAACTCTGATACAGATTTATATGTAGAGGTATTATGCAACAAGAGCAAGACTGTAAACCATGCCAACTTTCCATTTATTATAAAACCTAACATATATCTGCATAGATAATGAATCAAAGAAATGTAGAAACACAAAGCAAGATGCAGAGTAGGGTAATTAAATACAAAAGCCAAAGCAAGTGCTTTTTTCTTTATACTTTAGAAAGCTATTCTAAAATATCTGAATTAAGGGTTTGGATTTAATTAAAAACAAAAAGTCCAAACTGTTCCATTTCAACAGATTTAAAGACTGGGGATTTAAAATTCATTTATGAAAATGATTAATTGGAAACTTACTTTCTTCCATCATTTACATATAAATGTCTCTATTATTCTAGATAAACACTGACATCCACTCCTATCGTGCCAGAAATGCATGTCTTTAATAAGAAGAAACCTATAACATCATAACATCACATTGCATTGCTGTTTTTTGTCTTTGGTTTTTGTTTTGTTAGGGCTTTTTTTTTGTTCGTTCGGGGTTTTTTTGTTTTGTTTTGTTTTGGTTTTTTTTATTTTGTCTGAATAGTGCCAGTTTCTGTTCCAGAAAGTCCAGTAAACTTTGGTTTGGTTCAAGACAGTGAGGAAAACCAGCAGATGCCATTACTTTAATTAATCTCTAAGATGTGGATTTAGGTCAGGAACTAAGTGTTAACAGAATTTTCAGTTAACAGAATCTTAGGTGATACCAATTAATTTTGCAGGTACCCCACCTTTTCAATGGGATCAATTCACAGTATATCAGGTTGCAGAGCAAGCTGCAATAAAAACAATGACAGCCTAAGTAGTACAAATTGAAATGCTCTTTGCTACTAGAAAACCAAATAAAAAGCAAATCGTCTATATGGAAGTTGTAAAAAAATGCTCATAGAACAGTAGCTACAACTTGTTAATGATGTCACTTCTTTCTTCTAACTCTGGAAAAAAAAAGGAGAAATTAATTGCTTATGTTAAAGCCTTGCTAAATGAATTAAAAACCCCACAGCAGTCAGAAGTCTGTAAAATTGTTCAAAAGTCCATGAAACGGATGCTAAATAGAATGCTAAGTAGAGTGGGCTGTAATGAAGCCTGTTAATTTTTTGACCTATAGCAGATTGCATTGTTCTTTCACTGAATATGTACATTCCCTATGGAAGTTAGTGTCTGGTCAATGATAATTATTTGATCAACCACCATAGGAGACCCAAAAGATGCACTCACAGTTTCTTCCCTTCCCAAATTCTGTATCACAAAATATGTATTTTATATTTTAATGGAGCACTCACCACAAACCTTTCCAGCATATCCCACAATCATGGAATTGACATCTCTTTATTTCATAAGAAGTGTGATTTTTCCAGAAAGTTAAAGAATACTATTAAAATCCACTTTCCATCAATTATTCCTCCTCAGCAAATTACGTAGTATCATTCACAGCTGCCTTGCATTACTAAATTAATGTTTACACAGAATCAAAATCTTCTGTCATTAAATACCCTTGGTATTGTGTGTTCTAATTTAAGCCAGAAGTATTTCCATTGTGTATCAAGTGCAATGGCACAATGTGTAAAGAAAAGTGAAATGGGGAGGGGGTTGAGTTAGAAAAAAACCCAACACTTCCAGTAATAACGTCATCATTAACTTTCAAATGCATAGATTAAAAAAAAAAAAAAAAAGTATGACAAAGGTTTTCTTAATGTTACTATGACAACTTTCACTACATCAAGTTGAAGTGTTCTAGGAATGTAAAAAAGCTCCTTGACCTTTGGCAAAATAATAAATTCTCCGTAAGTGCTCTCCCTGTAGTGTCCTATGGCTCAAATGAAACTTAAGCATGTGAAATTCTGCCTTTTTGGTTATATCTGTTGAGTTTCATTTGAGTCACTAGAGCTACATACTGGAAGAAAAACAGTATTATTAATCAAGAGTAAATCTCAGATTTATTTAGATATACATGAGTGGTCAAGCATTGTTATTAGCAGTCTAAAAATTTATTTCCAACACCAATTAGCTTTAACACTCAGGATCCTTGCAGCCTGAAATACATTTATTCCTGGAGCTAACTCTCATTAATGCTACTGCTCCTTTGAAAGTACATTCTTAAAGAGAGATCAAAACCCCACATATACACACTCACACATGAAAATGATCTACTTTGCAACAGATTTGCTTCAAGAGCGTGCAAAAGTCTGGAAAAATTTTGGAAAAAAAAAGAAGTTAAAAACCCAGTTGAACATGGAAAACAATATCTAACACAATGTGATTTTGCCAGCTAAGGATCACACTATGCTAACCTGACAGCTCTTTTTCAATAATTTTCAATACAATATAAGTGAGGTACACAGAAAATCTTATCTAACAGGATTTCAGGAGAGCATTGCAGATGGTGTCACATTAGAAAGAGTAATAAAGTCAGAAAGTGAGCATTAGCAGCAGAATTTAAAACATACAAGGAATTAAGGATTTGAAGGGACAATGAAAGTGACAGCAGTGGAAAGAAATGCACCTTGTAAGAAAACAGGTTATTTCTAATTCTTCAAGGATTGCTCTCATGAAGTACTTTATTTAGTACTCTCATCAAATGACATGGACACAAATAGGAGTGAACAAGTGACACTATCTTTTCTGAAGAGGAAGATGAAGTTATCAGAGAGATGGAAATCTTGAGGGCTGCAGTAGAAGAATCAGCAAAATTCAACAGTAGAAGAATAAAGTAATTGGCTTGGAATTCATGCATGGAAAGCATCTGAAGAAAGAATGAAGAGGAATGGAAAGTTGATCATAAAAAGACTATGACCTATTGATGTGATAAAGCCACAAGAAAATCTAATATGACCTTAGGACACACCAAGAAAGAAAAATAATGTAGTTGTACTAGATGTCCTCTGCATCAACGTATCACACTCATCAACTGTCTTCAGGACAGTGATATTTTAACTAGAAATGGTACAGAAAAGGGCTCCCAGATTGAACAGGAAAACAAGGAGATGAGAATAAGAGAGTTTTGTTGTGGGTTGTTTGGGTGTGGCTCTCTAGAAATGAGAAAGTAGCAGATGTAACTGATTTAAATTTAAAACCCGTCTTCTGCAGTAGAGGTCAATCATTCTGTCCAAAACAGTGACCTCAGGGGAAAAACTTGCTGTGACACATACAGAAAATACATTGTTCAGAAAGAGATCTTTTGAATTGGCTGCATATTTTCAGCATTACCAGTTCCTCATTATTTTGAGACTATTTGCAGACACCCTTTAGTATCTACCTATGGAAAGAAATAGTCATGGCAAATGCAAAATAAAAATTTTTCTGATGACCTAAAACTTCATAGTCTTTAACATACTGAGCATTCCTTGTTAACAAGTCATTATCTGCAATACATTCCACAGTGCCAAATACAGTAAAAACAATGAATTACAGTTCCTTTTCTATAAAAAAAGATGATGCTGGAGATAGATTAGCAACATTGTGTGCAGATATTATCACTTGGCTGTAATCCCTGGAGTATAAATTAATGTGTTTTTAATGGGTACATCACCTATTTATTTCAGGGAAAAATAGATACCAAAAAGAAATTTTCTCTTCTTCCATCCTTGTTTCCTACCATTATTTCTTTCTTTTAACTCTTAGCCTCCTCTTCTACTGCTATTTATACTTCCTCTATTTTTAGTGCTCATAGCTCTCTTTCTCCCAGCCCTTTCCACTCTGCTTTTACACCTATACTGTTGGACAACATTTTAAATGCTCTGCCCGCCTAACTGAAAGTTCACCCCCCTCAACAGGTTTTTTTCTAGACCCAGTGCTAGTCGACTACTTGCACGGCTATCACATATATGCATACACAGATGTTAGATGTTGTGCTTAGGGACATGGTTTAGTGGGTTTTGATAGGGCTAGGAATAAGGTTAGACTTGATGGACTTGATGATCTTGAAGGTCTCTTCCAGCCAAAACTCTTCTATGATTATATGATACATGACTTCAGTCATTCTTAAGTTGCCCTCTCTTGATTCTGTGATGAATATGGACCTTGCAGCTCTCCACAATGTAAGTTTCCATCAGAATTTTAAAAAATATTATGGGAAGGCTCACCTTCCCTCTCATCATGGAGCTTCAAGCCACAGTGAAATAAGGGGACCATGAAGATTTCCAAGCCAACAGAAAAATTTGCCAGGAAGCCCATGCAGCTGGAAATAGCACTGTATGTGAACCTACCACCTGTATCACAAATACAATATGTGCACTTTCATGGAGGGCTCTGCTCAAGAAAACGTGCTAAGGCTGGAACTCACTTTGGCTCTCCATGTAGTTGTTTTCCTCACTATTGGTTCTCTTACTAAGGCCTAGGCTTTCACTGCAAACATCTTTGTAAAATTGGCATCCTTTCCAGAGCAGAAAAACATAGGGCAATTCATTGGTCTACTGAAATGTGAAAAGATCCCATCCCTGTGCTTCTCTTATAGTCTATACAAGCAAATATTGTGAACAGTACTATCTTCATTTGAAAAAATATTCCTTTATTTGCACTTTAGCTTTCATCTGGAAAGATAAATATAGATACAACTTATGAAACAATTTATTAAGTGTACACATTGCTCTGAAATAAGGAAATCTTTCTAAGTCTACTAGGCCTATCTGAAAAAGAATACATTTTATACTTAGTGAGTGAAAAGGTAAAGGCTTTCATGTCTGTGAAATCAAGAGCAATTTGACCTCTGTCTCTCTCCAATTTATCTTACTGCTGATGCAAAGGTTCTCTCTGAGTGGGCATTTGGCCTTTCAGCTGACCAATGGACATTAGGAAAACACGAACATCATGAGGCTTATGCCTATAACAATTTTTCTTAACAAAAAAAGAGGGGGAGACTGTCACCAACCTTTTAGTGATCTGCACAGCCATTCATCCTGTGTACTGAATGAGACAGGATGGGAAGAGAGAATTTGAGAAAGTTTACACTTCTTACTTCCATGGCTTTATTCTTTGAATCATTGTCAGGAAGTAAAAGACTGAAAAAAGGCAGGGGTTTCACCTCTCCCACTCTGTTCTGAATCAAATCACAAAGCTGCTTCATTTACCCAGATCACCTATTCTGAAGTTTTGCTACAGATCTTTGCCTTCCAATTCTTTTGAGGTACTTTAAAGAATCCATTTCTACAATAAATACTTCTCCTAAAGTATGTGTAACTGGTAAGGCCTGCATTATATAGGAGGGAAAATGAATTAAAATTCTGAGGGCTGCTCTGCCACTTGTATTTGTTTCAGTCTGTGCTCATACTATGCTCTAAAGAAACTGATAAAAGCAAAAGAGACCACATATTCTGTACTGTTATTCTGTCAAAACTGCATTAGAGATGAGAAATAAATCTCAAGGTGCATTTTGTTAAGCATGAAAAGAAAATCATCTCTTTCTAAAGTCCAGTTACTCTCTTATTTCCAAAGCGGCTTCACATTGTAGATTTGCCCTATTTTTGAGTCACCAGTGTAAGGAACTTCAGTTTTGTGCTGGGAAGTTTGTTTTTTCTTTTCCTCGGGGATGATCACTACATGCAGTGTTAGCATCCCATGACTCACAAGGGACTAGGATTTTAGGAGTTTATCAAATCCGTGTAACATCCTGTTAAGACATCTACACAAAATAACCACAAAAAAACCTCCACAATAACAAAAACCCAACCCCAACCTTCCCCAAACCAACAGCAAGGAAAAATAAAAGCCTGCAACATTCATACTTGAAAATCTGGAAATGTGCCCTGGAATCCTAGCACCTCTGTCCTTCAGAACAGAACAGCTGGAAAGTGGCACAGGGTAGACAGATGATTGCTAAAGATGTGGCCAACCAAGGGCCTGGAATTTTTCAGCAGCAGTAGAATTTTTCTATTATTTATTTCTTCCAATTCATTTTTGTCAGTTACATCAACAACTGCTATTGTGCAATATATCTCTTTACCTAGAAAAAGCAGATATTTATAGATCAAGAATGAAGCACCTTAACACATAACTGCACACTGAGTTCAGCAGATGGTAACAGTGTACCTTGTAAAGGGCAAAGAACCACCATTACTTTTGTTTCTCAGTAAATTGCCTACAAACAAAGACACATTTCCCCCCATGCTCAGTACACATTTCAGAGTGGTGAAAAGGAGATAGAAAAATGTTTTCTTAGCTTTTTTTTTTTTTAGTGCTCAGTTTTCACTTCTCTTGGACTCCTGGGTTTTCTAACATCTCTCTCATACTACAAAGTTCATCCACTCATCTTTACTCCTAGTACAATAAGCAAGATTGTATGCCTGTGAAATCAAAGTGTTGCCATCTCATTTTATGAGAAGCGTGGACTCTGCTTCCTAAGAAGAGTTTACACAGTCTAAGTAGAAGTTGTTCTACGGATGTCCATGGCCTCCCTGATCTAACCCACAGGTTACCAATGACCCCTAGGACTGTGAAACTACACTGGGAGCTGGACCATTTGATTTAATCAATGGAAAAGTTACCCCATCAAAAAGTAAATATGATAAACTTCAGTCTGACTGATCCAACTCTGCACAGGTCACCTTGCCATTTGAGTTGACACAAGGAAAAGGGTTGCAAGATAAGGATGAGCCTTCTGGAGTCAGATGTGTGAATTACACACATCATGAAAGAACAGTCTGACGAAACCAATTCGAAGGCAGGCAAAGAGCTAGGAAATCTGTAAACGCTAGAGCAACCCGATTTTGAACATAGAGAGCAAGAACATTAAATACATGCTCACATACAGATTTTGATTTATCTCAACTGCTGAGACTGCATGCTGCAGAGTTGTAAAGAAATTAGAAAAATAGCTTTGGGGGGCTAGGCGGAAGGATGGAGGACAAACACCAAACCCAGATCAGACTACACACTGCAATTCGGAAGTAAAAATAAACTATCTGATATCTTCCCAGCTGCAGGAAGAGGAGCAGATTTTAAGAAAGGAGAAGCAGTATGATTTTTCTCAGCATTTCTTGAAGAGCTGAATAGAACAGACCAGTAAGTGTGAGATGTAGTAGTGCAGCAAACAGGAGATACAGGTCTCTAGCAAAATCTCTAGCAAAACACTATGAGGGCTTCCCTGAGTAAAACATCTGCTCTAAGTAGGAAAAGGGATACAGCTTAGAAGCTGAACAATGAGGCACCCTCTAAACCTCAAGAACAAGCCACAAAACAGTACATCTAGAGGAGGTCACTGGTTACCTCAGCAGCTTCTCAGCTAGGACAATAGCCAGTGTATTCTTGAGAAGGAGTAATCCTCCTTACTATGTATTATTCAGTTTTAAGTATTTTATCTATTTGTTATACATAAAATCTTGTTATGGGCAAAAATGAAATATACCTTACATTTAAAGTTGACATTTTTTTGGTTAGCACAACTGAAATCTTAACAGCCTAATCAAGTAATTATTATTAGTCTGACTTATTACAGAAAATGGAAGAAAAAAAAGTATTAGAAGTCTTAAAACTTTCAGGTTGAAATTGTTATGCACACAGTTGCTAGTACCTACCCCCTTCCCCACCGTTACGCTCAGCCTTGCTCTGCTCCTATTAATGCCGATGGCATCAGTGCAGCCATGAGAGATGAACAGCGAGTTGTATACATGATGGGTCTTTCTAAGAGGCATATGATCTTAGTAGTTTCTTTTTTTGTCACTCTGATCTGACGTGGGATCCATTACATCTATTTCCTAACTTTTACACACTGCTTTTTCCTCATTGGCCTGAAGTTCACATTTATGTAAAATTACTATATATGGTATGCTTTACATATGTTAGATACTATTTTTTATAACTAAAGCTGATTTTGTCCAATTCCCATACCTGCATTTCTTCTGAAGAGAGGAGATTTTTTTAAAAATCCCGAGGGTCTCCAATGTTAGCTTGTGTCCTGCTATCATCCTATCATCCCCTACTTGTACCCCACTACAATGCATCCCATGTCCCCTCTTTGAAAGCCTCTGCTGACACACCAGCCCTGTGTTACTCTAAAGTTGTAACTATCTCATTCTCACACAGCAAACTACTTGTTACTATTATCTATGTGAAAATTAATTTTTTACCATGCACAGATATTCATAGGTGAAATCAATTAGACACGGCCTCCTGGTCAGAAGAAAAACTGTTGTCATAGCAAGTCCAAATTAAAGCAAAGCTCCAGGGAAGTCAAGATGAGCTCAGACAAAGTCTGAGAAACCTCAGTCCAAAGGCCCTGCAAATGCTTGGAGTCTGTAGCTAGCAATGGCAATAGGCTATTACTGTGCTACAGGGCTACATATTCCAATCCCAGTCAACCACACCGGTATAACACCAATTTCACATTAAGACTAGGCTTCATGACAGTCCCTTGCAGGAAAGCATTCCTGGCCTCAGCTAGTACACAAGCATAGGGACCTAACTCTTTCAGACAGAGCAGTAGACAGGAATATAAGGGGCACTGTAGGGTAGAGCAAAGACAAGCAGAAAATCCACCTAGGCAGCTTTGTACACCATCTTCTGTCTCTCTCATTCTCCTGTTCCAGATACACATCAAATTCCTAATTCATTTTAAGCAGTATTTTACTACTAAACTTGATCCAGTAAACAAATGACTTAATTTACAAAGCTCTGAATTACTACAATACTTTCAGCTTTTTGAGAGCATTTGATGCAAAGGCTCCCTGAGAAATGAAAAGTGCTGACCCTCTAATTTGGAAATTTTGTTTCTCTTGGCTGCCAGGCACTACCCTTAATTTCAACTGCTGGCAGTAAACAACTTCAATGTGGGGGCTACTAAGAAACAATCATTCAGGGTAAGCCTCGTGGGTGACACAGACTGGGTTGCCAGGATTCAGTTCAAGACTCAACAGACAAATATGGAGAAAATGCAGTTCAGCTATATGGATTAGTAAGGCAGAAATAAAAATTTGGATAACAAAACTTAGTATTTTGCATGTGTAATTTTATTAAGTATGTGCTATTAAGATTTTGAATAACCTATTAGACGCTCATTATTTCAACATGTGAACATGTGACTGAACTTAAAACCCATTCCTAAAGAGTTTTTCATCCTACTCTTAGAATGTTTTAATATGAAAACAGAAGGATTTTTTCCACCCACCATTCCAGTCTCAAATGTTTCATTCCTGTTTCTTTTATAAAAATCCAAAGAGATTTTGTAACACAAAAATGAAACTGGTTTAGATATGGTAATGATCGAATGCTTTTTATCCTATATGTATGCAGAAACACTAGAAGTCAAACACTTCTAAAGCCTTCCCCCCTACTCCCTTGAATACTCCCACAACGATTCTTTAAAAATGTGCTGTGGATTTTGAGGCAGAGTAATGCTGTGTCTGTTTCATGGCATAGCCTGAGGCTGCAAATGCTCTCAGTCCTCAAACATTATCCTTCAAAGTTTTCAGAAGTTTCTCAGTTCTTTGTTTAGCCATCACATGGTGTCTCACACAAGTTTCACACAACCCTTCACTGAAAATAGTTAAAAATCCATCTGCCTTTATAAATAATTCATTATAGAAAATACAACATGTATCATGCTGACTGTATTTCATTGTTGAAGAGGTGTACTTCTTATTGGGGGGCACTGGAAGACCAGTTTCCCAACAAGCATCTAAACATCACTTGACTGACTTCAAAAGAGCGATTTAACACTGAATTATCCCATTTCAGTTTGTAATTGTGGGCAGACAAATTAAAAAACTTTAAGTAGGGTTCCACCTGATTACGTTTTTGCATTTTTCCCTTAAATGATCAGAGATAAATAAGCAAAATAACACAATTTCAAGGTAGTCAGGAAACATAAGAACTATTGGATGTTAAGGGTAAATCAGATGTCACCTGTATTCCAGCAATAGTTACCTGACGGTATATACACCATTTTATTTGCCTAGAGCAGTTCTTATTTCTCAAAATTCATAGCAAAAACATAATGTGAGAGTTGCAGAAGGAATTAATTATGACAAATCAGCTGCTGATGAGACCAACACTTTTCAAAATAAATATTTGATTTTCAAAGTTTTCATGCTGTGAAAGCATAATTAACTAAAAGGCATTAAATATTTAGATTTAGAAACATGGTTTGAAAGCAAGCTTGATTTGTAGATGGACAAAAAACCACAAAACAAAACAAAACAACCCAACTAAAAACCTTACAAACAAAAATCAAGCAAGAAAAACAAAAAGTTGCATTCTTTATTTCTACCGCACATTCTGTTTCTGAGTTACATGTCATCATGCCACTGGGGTACTGGCCTGCATCAACAAAAAATTCTCCAACTTCTACGAATTTAAAACTAGAATGCTGTAGGTTTGGAGAAGGATTTTTAATACTGAAGATTAATAACAAATACTTCTGGTGTTGCTTCTACATTTCTGTATGTATGGATCTATTTTACTAATGCCATTCAGAACTCCCTGGTAGCAGTAAAACCCCTAAAAATTATACCAGTTCCAGGATGCTGCTCTGGAATGCTACGAAGAACAAAGGACAAGTAAGGTATAGATATAAACATTATTTGCTCCCTCCCCCTTCAAGGCAATGAGAGTAAAAGGTTTTAGATAAGGTAATAAGGTACATCCCCTTCTTACAACAGTGAGAAGAAATGCACAAAAGGAGGAAGAAAAGATCTCAGCAAAATTCCTCCGTTTATGTTTCAAATGCAGCCAGATATGTAAAGTGGCCAGAGATACCAGTTAGAGGACAAGCTCGTGCAGAGCTACCTGACACTATCCTAGACCCTGCCCCAGACATCTAGTTCTGGCCCTGGAAGAATAGCCACTGGATGTCCACAGCACTTGCAGCCTAAGAGGATGCTGTGAATCAGCCAACAAGCAGGAACTGTCAGCCTCGAGTCCTGTATATTCTGTCTGTGAACTTTGCCTGTGGAATGAGTGTTTGCAATTGCCTCTTTACTCTAAAAACATCACCCTTTTGTGTAAAATAACTTTCCACTATCAAAGTCCTACTAAGCAAAATTCAAGACAGGAATAATGCAGCTCATTAGGGAGACAGTGTGCCAAGTGAAACAAACAGGACAGATTTTTATCTCAGTTCTGGAATAATTCAACTATAATTTCACTGACTTACACAGTATTAGTATCATTCATTAGTTTCCCATGGATGTACTCCAGCATGAACAAGGTTAGAATAGGGGTCATTCCAAACAAATTATAACATATCTTGTACAGGGCTAAAGTAGCAACCACGCTTAATCACTCTCAGTTACGTGAAACTCTAAATTTTGACTTGGATATATATATCCAGTACAGCATTGCTTGCATTTGTAGGGTTGGGAAATTTATTTCTTTTTCAAAGACATTCCTTTTGAGCAGAAGTAATGTTTTAGCTTTCACCAATCTTAAACTTTCAGCTGTGATTAAGGAGAACAGAATCAAAACCAAATGAAAAATTGAGCCATTTTACTTACTTGAGTTAAATAACTTCTTAATTTTAGATAGGATATTTATTTTCACATAAAGTATTGGCAATATTTTGGATTAGAATACCTTCCCTTTTAAAAATGAAGGAAAAAACACTCCACTTGTGATTGCTTTGACATTGTATTACCCCACATATAGAATAAGTCAAGCTCTCCAGACCAAAGCTAGCACTCTGTAAGCAAAATGATCAAGCCATGTCCATAACTTAGCTCAATTTCCAAATATCAGGCAGTCTGCATTCTCCTATGCTTTTAATTCAACACAAAGACTATGAAAGTTCCTCTTACTCTTTTTCTGCTTTACTATATTGAAGAGAACTTATTTATTTTGCTAAGGTTTTGGATATTCACTATGACTGTTCACACCTGACTAACATGGTGGCATTCTATGAGAAGGTCACAACATCAATAGACGGAGGAAGAGCAACCAACGTCATTTACCTGGACTTGAGCAAAGCCTTCAACACTGTCCTGCATGACATTCTGGTCTCCAAGACGGTGAAATATGGATTTGATGGATGGACAATTCAGTGGATAAAGAACTGGCTTGATGGCCGCTCCCAAAGAGTGACTGTCAATGGGTCGGTATCCAAGTGGAGACCAGTGACAAGTGGAGTCACTCAAGGATCAGTACTGGGACCAGTCTTGTTTAACATCTTCGTCAGTGACATGGACAGTGGCGTTGAGTGCCACAAGTTTGCTGATGATAACAAGCTGTGTGGGGCGGCTGACACACTGTAGGGAAGGGATGCCATCCAGAGGGACCTTGACAAGCTGGAGAGGTGGGCCCATGCCAACCTCATGAAGTTCAACAAGGCCAAATGCAAGGTCCTCCATCTGGGTCGGAGCA
>WTSP01017976.1:47965-60842 GCA_025331215.1 Actenoides lindsayi | reverse complement strand
CATGAGGGTGGTGAGACACTGGAACAGGTTGCCCAGAGAGGTGGTGGAAGCCCCATCCTTGGAATTTTTTAAGACCAGGCTGAATGGGGCTCTGAGCAGTCTGATCTAGTGGGAGGTGTACCTGCTATTGGCAGGGGGGTTGGAACTAGATGATCTTTAAGGTCCCTTCCAACCCTGACAATTCTATGATTCTACGATTCTGATAGGTTAGATGATGGGGTCCAGGAATTATGCAATCATAGCCTTGATTCAAGAAAAACTAGCAATTAAAGAAAACAATTCTAGTGCTATGGGATGAAAGGAAAAAAAAAAAACCCACAACAAAACAATTTTACTAAAAGATCATATTATTTAACCAGCCTCCTTGGCCCATCAACTTAGAGTGCACAATTCTTGACCTTTTGCAGCACATTTCTGCTTGTCTACATTCAGAAACTATTCCTTGATCTTTTTAACTGAACAGTTTCAAAGCTGTGGCTTGATTTGTTGTTGTAGATGCTTTATTTAAAGAAATTTCTCATATTCTTCTCGCATGGCTACAAAAATGGGAATCTCCTTCCAAAAGCCTTTGTCAGGTCTCATGCTCATCACAAGCCAGCTGGTGCTTAAAATTAATTACAATTGGTTACCTTGGTAACATATGCTTGAAAGTTTCAATGTTGTTTATAAGTTTTCACAGCAATTTCTGTTGCAAGGGTAAAAGATTGGGGACCAAAGTTCAGCAGAAAAAGCAATCTAATCTGACCCTGCCACTGAATCAGCACTCCTTTCTCTTTCCACCTTTCGTTAGAGCATTTAGAGCTTGCTGCGTTCTGTTTTAAAAACATTTGCACTTTGGGTATCTACCCTTAAAAGTCTATTCATCAAATGCCGACTGTTCACATCAGACACCTACTGTTCAAGTCATAGATTCTTAGATCTCTGCTAAATTGATATTGATTTCATATGTTCAATTAAAAGCATATGATAACTGGGTTGAAAGCAGAGACCGAGGAGCTTGTTATGTTGTTTTTTAAATAGGGTAGAAAAGAACAAAGCCTCTTTCAAATACATCAGGCTATTCCCAGCAGTTCAAATTCCCCATATGATTTAGGATAAAGAAGCGTCAGAAGAACATTAAGTCTTACTCCATCCCTTAGATTCAGAAAAGAAATTTTACTTAGTAAGATGGGCTTTTTAGTATAGAGATTTTCCTGTGGGGTGAGAGGTGGAGAGCTATAAACTCTGCACCTAACTGCTTGAGTATATTTTGATAACCCTCCTTTTTCTGCCTTAGGTTTGAAAAGTTTAAAAGATAAAGATCTCATTTATTCTGCAATTGCCAAATTTGTGGCATAATTTTTGCAATTTTTGCAATGCAATGCCAGCAATCTGCTGGCAGATAAACACCACAAAGGTGCTTACCCACCACTTCCCACCCACCCTGTAGAATGGGAAGGAAAATTGGGAGGGAAAAAAAAAAGGTAAGACCCAGTGGATTGAGATAAGGACAGTTTAATAAAACAACACAAAGAGAGAAGAAAACAACAATACTAATGAAATTATATACAAAGCAAGTGATAGGCTCTACCTTTGTCTGAGACAACACACCTTCCCTGCTCCGGCCACACTGAAACAACTTTAAAACAGGCACCTCTGCCCCAGGTCAGCCCTCCCCTTACATAGGGGCATGACATCACTATGGTATTGAATATCCCACTGGCTGACTTGGTTGTTTATCCTGGCTGTGGCCTCTCCCAGCTGCAGCCCCTACCAACTGCTTGGGGCAATATCTGCTTGTGATAATTAACCCAAACTCAACACCAGACAACTTTATACTTATTACAGAACTAGTTTGAGACTCTCCTCTTTTAAATTCTGTACAGCATGAAACACTTAGTAACTAACAGTTGTGAATGAAGCTTCTTTATATTAATATAAACTGATACCTGTTTTCAATGAATTATTTATGTCCCCGTAAAACATGAGCTGATACAGTTACCCCATTTATCTGAATTATATGACCTCCCCACCATGAGATTCTCCCCCTTCTCTGAAATACATGGAAAAAGAATTCTTTTCTGTGTACAGAACTCCTTCCCTTCTACAGCCAAGGCACACCTAACATCCATCCCTGCAAATGCTTTTCCATAGCTGCTTCCTGCTCTATACCTTTCATCACAAGAGCTCCAAGATGAATGATTACCCTAGATTAACATACCCTCTCTTCTTACAGGTCTAAAGGACAAAACTGGGAAACAAAGCTCAAGCTTTGAGCAAGTCATGAGTCTTGAGAGCTCAGATATGTGGTAGGAGAGCACGTAGCTGAGGCTCAAGGGAAGAAGAAAAATAGTGGCTTAAGTTATTAATAACAGACCACTCAAGTCTCACTCAGCTCTCCTTGTCATTATTTCCTCCACAGAGCCACCTGCTAAAGCATTCATAGTGAAATATCTGCCGTTCTCTCTCCCTGATCCATGTGCCAATCACCCATGCTGGACACTTGAAGTGAGAGCCATCACATTTGTGTGCTGTAAAGAAAGCACCTATCAGGGCCTTGCACTCTGAAAAGAAGCAGAGCCTCTCCTTGAAATCCTCTGTATGGCCCAACTTGGATGCATACAAACATCTCATGAACCACTAAGCAAATATCCAACTCAGACATTACCCGATAATAAGACCCAAGACAGGCAGATGCATGCATCACCACTCCAGAAAATTACATGAGAATTTCACTAAGTTCCCTAGCACTTTGAGAGCCCGTAGTGAGGACAGATAAAGTAAATTGACAACTGCTGAGGTGAAGAATACAATGACCTCCATCAGTAAAACTACCAGTATAAATGGATGTAAAATAACTTCTATTCAAAAGGTGAAGGACGAGGTGCAATTAACCTTATTTTGCAATTAAGGCATGCGTACAGGCAGAGTTCTGGCACCCATCATGAAAACAAGTAAAAGGCATTTCTTGAAACTGCTATTTAAGACATATCCCCTCTTTCATAGTAAGAAGTGAAAAATGTGCTCTTTGCACTTCTCTGGTTGCACAGCGAATTGGCAACACAGAGACAACAAGGTCTGTATTAGCACAGAACAGCTGACGGAGCAAATTAACATTCCTCTTTCTTTTCACATACTCTAGAGAAGTTTTCAGGTATTTCTTTTGACATGTAAGATCAAAATCCTTTTCTATATCAAACTATGCATCGAAGTGTAAGTGCAGAGTATTTGAGCACTGACCTTTCCCTGCTCTTAGTGCTGCTCTCACTAGTACGTGCCATATAGAAAGAATTAGGTTGATTAAGACAAAGTTGTAAGAACCTGGAACATACAAGTCCTCTATTGCCCAGCAGGAGGAGAAAGAGGTGGGACATGTAATTAAAACACCCGCTGCATTCCTCATGAACAGAGATGAAAACACAGGAGCACCCAGAGGGTGAATCAGACGCACCTTTTGTTGAAGTGACTCATTTATACAACAGCCTGTTACTGCTTCAGCAATGCCATAGTTCTGGGGCAGAGATGTGCAGCACTGTTTTGCCCTTTGGATGCTATTCCATTCCAACTCAATCTTTTATTACAATTAGTATTAGTTAAGGAGTGATCAATAATTTAAAGACTGAAGAACTGAGTCATTGGAATTCATGTATTATGATATTGCAAGTTTCAAAGGCTGACACAGTCTGTCAGAGCCTGTGGAGCTTTTTAGTTAAGCCAAAAGCCAAGCCTTTGCCTAAAACTTATCTAAAGCCTACCTTTTGTCATCTCATATTGTCCCCATACATCTCCCCTTGTCTAAACACAGCTGTCAAGAGATATACAGAATTTTGCCCCTACAATATGCATGCCACTGCATTGCTTACAAATAAAAAGAAATAAATAGTGTTTAAAATATGATCATTTTTTTCATACGGCTCTTATGGTTCACAGAATCCACCAGCTACACTGCTATTTCAGCCAGAGACTTCTTTATAGGAAAAAACACCTATCAAGTTGAAGTGTCTGCTAAGGTGGATGACATCTTAAAATTCTTCCCTGCTAACAAACTTAAAAAATGCAGCAGAGGCTCATATCTTTTGTGTGACAAACTAATACAGTACCTCACTGGTCTACCTGGGTTTTTTTTGTTCTTAATCTTATGCTGCATGTATGAGTATCTGCCCTTTGTGTGTGATGCTCATCAGATAACACTAGGTTGCTATAGTGATTGCTTAAAAAAAGAGGAAAAAGTAGAAGCTCAATTGTGGAGAACCCTGAGGCTAAAAGATAAATAAATGACCAATCCTGAAAAATGAAACTCGAGTACCATTTTTTCCTGAATTCTGCTGGAACTTTTTGTAAGGGAGTATATTCCCCTCTACAAAAAGAAAAAAAAAAAGGCAGCTTGTTTCTTCTAATAAAAATCTTTTTGATTGGCACCTACATTGGAGGGCATCATAAAAAAGGGGCAAGGTGAAACTGTGGGGGGGGGAAAAAAAAAAAACCTGTAATATTAATTTTGTACTTACCAAGCAGGTTTTTGTTCCAGAATCAAATAGGGATAAAGTTACCCTCATGTAGCACAAAATGATATCAATCACAAGGCAGTTAAATAAGATGCCTAAGACTAAAAAGGGTCATTGCTTTTTGAAACCTGAATTCAATCACTCTACAGTACTGTTTCAGAGAAAGATTTATACATTAAAGTCCTTTACTTAACAGTAAAAGTGCATGTATACAGACATGCACACTTCAGATATAGAGGAAACGGTAAATTAGAACCAAATATCTAATTGACAAGCATTTATGGCCTTACAATCCTTTAATTTAAAGCTTAATTTGTCACACAGATGTTTCCCTCGGTGAACCTAAAGAACCCAATCTGCACTGGAGTATGAGTATATGCATTACCTAGATAGTGCTTCATCAACCACCATGCTCTTCTGTAAAACCATTTGCCCCACTTACGACCAGAAGGTAGATGACTGCAATCCTCTGACAGCCTCTTAGGAAGAACTGAGAGTCCCAAAGCATTCAAAATAAATTTGTGAAACCTCGGAACAGCAAATCTCTACTCAACAAAAGAGGAGAAAGAAGCAGAAGTTGGGACCCAGAGTCACTGACATAAAAGGCAGCATCAGCAAGCCCCTAGGGAACCCTGTGACTTTACAGAATTTCCAACATAATCACTTGAAAGTTATGACTCAAACTAGACGGCTTGCTGCAAAGGAAATAATTAATATGATATTAAAGTCAGCCGTAGGGATAGATATCAGGAGCAGCACCTACTTATAATAGTTATATTCTATTATTCTTTTAGCCAAATGCTCACTACTGCTACAAGAACTTTCAGAGGAACAAATACCTCTAGATTTGTATGACATTAGTTTGGTGAGCTATTTCAGGAATACAGGCTTATTTGAAGCCAGTTCCACGTAGGAAACCAATGCCTAACTAAATCTTCATTACGGACCTCGTTCCTATCTAGTTCTGTATACCACAGGACTAGCACCTTATGCAGCAGTCTTAGTGGGTTTAATTATTGCATTAATATTCTTTTTTTCTTTAGAGGTTCATCCATTGGGATTTGTCAATGCCAGGAGCAGGTGACAAATACTCCAGTGTCTGAAATTTGTATGAAAAGATTAAAACACTTAACTTGCATGCTTGGAAACTGTTTTGTAGTAAAATTTTATTCCCTTTTCACAAAAAGTTTAGGGAACAGTACCTGCCTTTCAGCAGATGGGGAATTTTCAATAGCTTTCACTTCATCATTCTGTTTTCTTAATTAATGGTGGGTACTCAAGTCTCTCAAGATACATAGCCTTTGTTCTCATCCCTGATTGAAAAAACATGTTGTAAGCCATATAATGCATAAATTACCTGGTAAACAGCCATCACCATCCTGTCTCTGTAAAGATAACCCAGGACTGATTTAACCAGGGCATTCATGTAAATTTATGCTCTTCATGAGAATATTCAAACACAAGAACATTCTCAGATACTGGCAAATGCACTGAGATACCTCCTTCAGATAATCCAGGAAAATAGTTAACCAAAAGGGAAACTTAAATGAAATGAAAGAACATAATCCAAAAAAGATTTTTAAAAAGTTTCTGGTAAATGGCAGAATCTACTGTCATTATGTCAATTATCTAATATCAACACTTTACAAAAACAGTAACAATTTTAGTTTATTATTTTACCTGAGAGGAAAAAAGTAAGTCTCTTCTTTTCCTTCTCCGGTTTTAAAAGGCAGAAACATGGCAGTTGGGAAGCCGGAGGAAGAAAAGAAACTATTTGGCAACAAGTAGGAGATTGTAAATCCAATTACAATTCCAAGAACAAAAAACTGCTTCAGCTACATTTTAAGTAGATGCCTTCAGGTACCTTGTGTAATTTATGGACAGCTGCAAGTCTAGAAGCATCTATGACAGCCACAGAATTGCATTCCTCTAATGAAATTAACTAAGGGTATTTAAAATGTCATTTCTTAATCTAAAACTGAATAAAAGCCATAATTTCTCTTATGGGCATTTACACATTTGAGATAAACTGACTACACAATAGGAATTGTAAAAGTAATTACTTCCCATACATTTATATTCCAGCCCAGAGAACTAGTACCCATTGGTTGCCTTTCCTATAGAGAATTACTTGAAATTTTTTGCATTCTCTCCTAGGGGTGAAATACAATAGGAATCTACAGAGAACATCAATTTTCTTTGCTTTTATAATGTTTACAACTTCCCTGTAGTATTTATCAAGAAATATACAACTCCCCATAGTTAGAGCTGTTCAGGCTAACAGTAGGAATTCTTGGTGTTGATGGAGCTATTGATCATACAAACATTAAAATTATGTCTCCTGTAGTAAATGCCAATAAACCAGAGGTACATTAATCAGGAAATCAATATGCTTGTCAATAGAAAGGCTAACTTTGACAATGCAATGCAGCAGGCAGACCTACTGGATGGTGGACCAAAACACAAGTAACCCAGGTAGTGACCTTTTTGTTTGACTTCTAGCTGCGCTGAAATACTGTATGAATAACTGGAATGTACAGAACAAAAAGAGAGATGCAAGGAGTTAGCTGTTTAAATTGTTCTGTAGGAACAAACTTTAGTTTAGTGCTACAGTGACCTTTAGTTGCTTACTTTAAAAAAAAAAAAAAAAAAAAAAAGGGAAAAAACTCACACCATCAAAACCTGAAGTAAAACACACACACAAAAAAAACGCCAAAAGCAAAACACAAACTCAACAACCAAACTCCAAACTTCTGGCTCATGATTTTTAGTAGCTCTACAGCTACAAATTCAAAAAATATTTGATGCTTTGGGGGGTGGCGGGGGGGGGGGCAGAAGGATAAATTGCCACCTTTATAAATTTCTATTTAAAACATTGACAGTATTCATCTGTGTAACAGGCTTATTATTTATTGTATCAAAGACTTACATAATTAATTTAGGTAGAAACTATACTTTAGGTGTGGCCTGTCTGTTAGATTGAAAACAAAGCAGCACATATTCTCCCAGACAAAACCAGCATCTATTTTAGCACCTTCTTCATACGCGTTGACTGAAATAATGTATTTGAATCCCCGAGAACAAATTCTAGACCTTAGGAGACAGCACAGCTTAAATGAGTCCTGCACTCTGAATGAGTATTTCTAATATTCTCAGATTGAGGGAATCTGGGCTGCAAGATGCTTTGGGACAATTTAGCTTCCTTTTTTTTTTGTCATTTGTTAAAGGACATAAAGTTATGAAAAAACATATCAAAATTCATACGTGAAAGCAGAATTGTATATGAATTAATTTGGAATGTTATTGTTCTGAGTTACATTTAAATTTATGGCCAAGTATTGCATGAAAAAACATGCATTAAATGATAGAAAACCAGATAGTAAAACAGCAACTTATTATAGGAAATTTTATAATTCAAAGAATTCTTGAAAACAGTTTTCTTATTATTTTCTTATTTATTTTATTTAGGCTGACTCTGCAAATGTAACTTTGTAAAAAAAGAAAAAAAAAAGATTAGATTTTCCCAAAGAAAGATGACACAGAGATTCCTGACATGCCATCACTCTCTTTTCACTTGTCTGGACTAATATTTTATAAATTAATACACTTTTAAAATCTGTATTACTACTGATCCCCCTCCCCCCTCCCCCCCCAAAAAAAAAAATAAATTTTTGGAGCCAGGTAGGATATTTTCAGTCATATGACATTTACTCCAAAAACAAAGATGGTAAAAATATCTCTCCCTATCACCATCTTGAATATTCTCTAAAGTTAAAGCTGTCCTTGCTGTGTTTAACTTTTCCACTATAACCTGGGAAGAAAAAAACCAAAACTGGCCTGAATCTGGGTAATAGTATCTAAATCAGAGTTTTCCATAGTGCAGATCAACAGTTTAATTCATTATTTTAAACATTCCACACTGGGACAAAATCAATTCTCTTATTTTATTAATTCCATATATGGAACCTGTTGTTGACTGGCCAGTGCAGTCCTGACCACTTCATCCCATATTACTGCTAAATATATTGATTAAACTAAGACCAAAAGCTGACAAGAACTAAAGAGCTAGTGTTTGGATATTGATGATTCTGTCCATCCAATTTCAGATCAATTACTAAGCTTCTGTCAGTGGATTATTTTTTTTGAGGAGGAATAAAAAAAAAAAAAAAAAAAAGACATCAGCTCACTGACTAGCTAAATAGTACTGAATATATGAAACAGGCAAATTTATCAAACAGTAAGTGAGCTATTTGTGCTACTTGGTATATTAGATGTAGCCAAAAAGAAAGGGAAAATAAAGAAGAAAAGGTTTGGCCTATCCAAAACAGAAGCAAAATCTACTAGAAAAGTAACTCATGTATATACACATATATACATACACATACTTATTAGCTAGGCCACTGAGATGGTGCCAAATACACACATGTGGCTGCATAATGATATTAACATTGTATGAGTCAGTCACAAATGTAACCTCCCCCCTTTAAAGGAAAAAAAATGGAAAAGAAGAAACTCAATGAAACAGAAAAATCCCAACCTCATAAACAAGCATCATATCCTCATCTTGGACCTGTGTTTTACTACTTACACTGAAAAAATAAAACTAAAAAAACAACAACTGTGCATTCATTTTAGGATTCCTTTCTGCACGCACATTGAAATAAAACCTCATCTGACATAGTCCAAAGTACATAGGAATAGTACAACATAATGTTAATTCTGTAAGTTGTTAATTTATATTTGGTGGCAAAATTTAGATTCTTAAAATGGTAGCGCAGCACATCTCTAAATTTTATTCTCCTAAACTATGTTCTGTTTTCTCTTTTTCTCACTTAAAAAAAGCACCACAGCTCTCATTTTCTTTCTTTTCCTTTCCTGCCTGTGTTCCTTTTCTCTGTTACTGCTTTGGTGCTAAAGCTGTAACTGGTACAAGCCTAGGCAGCTATTTTTAGGGCAATTTTGTTTAACTGTTTATGAGCTTATAAAAACATCTGTAAGTATCAGAAATCCACTGTTTGGATCTTATGATGTTCCACATTCTTTCAGAGTAAAATCTGGAGAGGATTCAGACTACGCCACTCAACTAATAACTCCAAAGTCAAACGCTTGATTCAGCAATAAAGTATGACTTTGTAAAACAAAGTCTGGAACGTTTGCTCCTTTAGGTGCAAACAGACTTCCTCACAACGGAGACTGACCTTGTAGTCTGATCCAATTTATCAGTAATGCTGGTGATTGTCCCAGTGCTTCTGGAATCCAAAACCATTCTGTGGCACTAGAAATGGGACTTTTAACAAAGATTAATGTTGACCACTGTGATAACTCTTCTCTAGTTTTATTTACTTTTCTAACTGTGCTGGCACATGGGACTGTGAAGCCATGCAGTCTCTACCCTTTCCAGTATTTTCTTATTAGACAGGCTCCTTCACTTTTACTTTTGGTCACCTCCCTTCATGTTCAGATATATTTCCAACTACACCTGAAGCATGTTAATTTTTGTGGAAGATATTTATGGAGCAGTAGTCACCACACGATCTTAAACGCTATAAATTTGTTTTTATACTTACCACGTTATTTCCCCCTCACACACAGATATGACACAGTTAAAATGCAGAATTAAGATGTACTTCATAACTGAAGTTATATGAAGTTCCTGGTTTTGAAAACCAAGTTAGATATTATGTTGAACATTAACATGAAATATCTCCTCATAACAAGTAGTTATAAGCACATTTATCACTCGCCTCTCACCACAGAAACTTTACAACATCACAATCTACTTCAGCAGGTCAATAATGAGAATAAAGCCAGCTGACCACTCTACTCAGCACTTGTCAGGCTGCACCTGAAGTACTATGTCCAAAAAAGACTGGATAGGGTCCAAAGGAGGGCCACGAAGATTACCAAAGGGCTGGAGAACCTGCCCTTTAAATAAAAGACTGAGGACTTATTTATTTTCACCCGGAAAAGAAAAGTCTTAGGTGGGGAACATGTGTCAGTTTTCCAGTATTTAAAGGGTGGCTACAAGATAAACAGAGGGATTCTCATCACAAGGAGCCACATGGAGAAAACACGGAACAATATGGACAAGTTGTAACAGGAGAGATTTCATCTTGATGTTAGAAACAATTTTTTTACAATGAGAACAACCTCCCCAGGGAGGTTAAATGGTAGAATGCCCACACTGAAGGTTTTCAAGATGCAACCAGACACAATGTTAGATAATTTTGCCTAGGCTCCCTTTTCCACAAAAGGTTGGACCAGGTGGTCTTTTAGTGGCCCTTCCAACCTGGGCTGTTTTATGATTCTATCATCAGAGCTTCAGCATGTTCAGGTTATTAGTTCAGTAGATTCTAAAACCTGTTGGCACAAAAGGAAAGCTTAGAAGAAGCTTACCATTTTCACCTGTCTGTCCTAGTGTCTCTACAAACTCCTACAAGCATTTTAAAGCTGTTTTCACTGCCAGTCACAGAAGATCCCATACAGCACCTAACAAGCCATAATGATCATAAGCCTCGGTCGTATAAGCTAAACTAAAACTCACTTCTTAAACTGGAATATCCAGAATCATCTGTATCCCTCTTCACAGAAGAAGGCACACAGTAGTACAGAGAAAAATGGAAAACTTAAGTTGAACACATAATTAAGATGTTTAATTCCTGAAACAATCAATTCAGTTAACTGGAGAGTTACTACAGTTGATTGCCTATAAAAAGCTACATATAAAACTGAGAGGTATTTCTTGGTAAATAAAAACAGTGTATAATGACACATCATAACAAACCCAGACCATTCAGGACAACATTTCAAGAAATTTGAGGTTAAAGATAAAAGACCCCCCAAAAAGCAACAATTACATCCTCCCAGTGTAGTAGCAAAGTTAAAAAAGTTTGCCAAAAATACTAACCAGATAACATGGAAACATTCTCAACAGAGAGTAGAAAAATAATCTAAGCAAGAGAAAATGGGTAAGGAAATGAATTTTGTAGAGCTATGAAGGAAAATATTTATGAAAGCAGGGGAAGGAGACAACTGTCTTACATGAAGGTGTGAAGATAAAATATTTATGTGGAACTGAGGAAACACTTTACGTGACAGGTTCCAGAAAGGAAATACGGCCAAGAAAGGAATCAAGGTAAACAAATTATTTGAAGATCAATTTTAATTTTCATTCTGTGCTATTCAATCAAGCTCACAAAAAGTAAGAGGAGAAAGAGAATTTCATCCTATGTCAGGAAAATAAAAATGTCATAGTTTTAACTAAACATAAAACATCTATCAAACTAATTTAATGATCATGCATACAAATTAATATATTACTGAATTCACATTGTGATGTATCAATATTTTATATATGTATAATTTACCTGATATCTTATCCTTTGAACATTTGACCAGAATAGGAGACAACATTGCCATTTCTAGCTGCACTTCCTTTAAAAGAGTACCGTACATATTTGCTCAAAACCCAGAAGTCTGAAAATTCGAAGTGTAAGTAAATAGTTTTTCCACATTAAAATCTTAAAGTATCTGTAAAGTTTCTTAGTCAGACTTTTTTTTTTTCCCCATCAAAACAGTCCTGTGTACCTAGAAAGGATATGAAACTGAACACTAACTTTACAAATAAAGGGATAGAGAAAAGAAATGTCTAAGTCAAAGACAGCTTATTCTTCCTGCACCTTCATTCTAGAAAGCTTCTGGAGAAAGTCACAAGCCCCTTCTGTAAATTATGCTTTCCATCACATCATACCATTGCTGGAAGGTAGATGCAGTAATTACCCACAGAGCTTCTTAAGCCTGTAGAATGAAATCTTGACTGCTAAAATTTTTACTTTTATTTACTTTATCAAATAATTATAAATCTGTTCATATACACCAGAAAAACATTCAAGCTACTTGAGTAACTGAGTATCTATCAGCTGTAGTTACTGTGTCTGTCCTGCTGTTTATCACAGAAAGATTTAGAGCACTAGACTGTAATTCATATTTTTTACTTGCGGTGACAGATTGAATTATCTCATGAAAGAGTGTGTGCTTGTTTTTATTACTTGAATATAATTCAGAATTTAGGTGAAATTCACAAGTTTATACCTTCTCACAGTACTTACATGAAGACATGCATCCTGAAGACAACACAAATATATCAAAATATTATCCCTATTTTCAACCACACTAGAGAACAGAGAGGTTTGTCTAGGAAGTGAGTAATTTAGAGGCTTTTTTATAACTTATATATGACAGTAACACACATGGACCTTAATTGAGACAGAAGTTCTGCTGTGCCTGGCACTGCAGAAATGCACAGGAAAGGCAAGCTAGACTGGGAAGAAATCATCTTCAATCTTGAGTTTATAAAATATATATATATATATGTAAAAAAAGTAAGGAAACAT
>WTSP01017976.1:0-38982 GCA_025331215.1 Actenoides lindsayi | reverse complement strand
AGTGGAGGAGGCTGGTGGGTGGGGGTGGGGGGGGGAGGGGGGGTGGCTGGGGGGGGGGGGGGGGGGGGGGGGGGGGTTGTTGGGTGGGGAGGACATAGATGGGGGGGTGTGCTTGTGAAATGAAGTGTTACTGAAAACACTAAAAAAGTCTGGAAATCCATGCTCTTCCTCTAGACTTGCACTTCAGTTTCATTAGCCTTTGGATTTATTGCCGCAGTCTTTGTTGCCCAAGAAGAAATTTGACTATTAAGTCACTAGTGAATGTCAAAGTGCTTCAAGATCATAAATAAGAGACTTGTAGGAGTGAAAAAAGTATTATCTCAGCCTTCAAAAAGCCTGGTTGAGCACTGGACCTTAGGTACTAGTTTCTGAGGTGATTTGACTATCCTTAGTCACCTCTGATTATGGCTCCACATTTTAATACCAGACACGAGTGATTTCCATGCCGCTGTAGCATTTATGACGTGCGATCCTTTCTGCTGAACTAGTGAAATTCATACACCTGATTACAGGGAGGGTGGGCATTTATAAGAGCATAAATAAATAGAGCTGTCTGAATATTTTTAAGCGAGTTCTCCTGAAGGCTGCCCAGAACTCATCATGACCACATGCAGGGAGCGTGCCCTGTTGAGTATTTCTTCCTTGGACCATCACCTGTACATCACTTTATTTTTCTTAGGCTCATCCTGTTGCTTTCAGAATGACCTTTCTTGCCCAGCCTCTTTCAGAAGAAGAGGGGTGCTTATCTTTTCTATACCATTCAGTTGTGGTATGCAGGGCGAAAAGTGAGGGAACACGGCCAGGAAGGGCAACGGAGAGAGGTTGTTCCTCGCTTGCTTCACCATTGGGCCAAAAGCTGGACTGGCAACAGGAGGTGGGAGTGGAAGAAATGTGTGCCTAGAAAAACACGGGCCATGTGCCTCGGGAAACAGGGTGCAGGAGCAGGGCATGCTACAGGCAGGTTCTAACAGGCGCTTTGGAAACTGGTTGTGATTCTATAAGCTGGTTTGACTGGCTCACAATGATCTTTCCTCCAGCGTGATCTTCACTATAGGTGAGCTTTCACTCCAGGGGCATCTTTTTGTGATTTTTTTTTTTTTTTTTTTCCAATGTTCATTATCACCAGTTTGCTTCTTCCCCGTATTAGGTGGGCTGTCTATCCCAGATATATTCAACATATCCCAAATATTTAATATATTTATTGGTTAAGAAAGTTAACTTACCGGTCAGGTTAGGTTTGGCTTTTGCACTATATGCAGTGCTTGTGAAAGAAGTACGTCGAGCACAACCACTGGCATCAAACAGCGGTCTCACTTGCACTGAAGTTTTTATCTTTCAAAGTAGAACTGGGATTCTCCTAAGGACTCTGGTATTTCTTTCTCAGCTACTGATTCCTTTTTCAATCTGGGCATTCTGCTTCGGCTCCCAGTACAGGTTTCCTCTTGTGAAAAACTGCTGTCGATTTTTATTTTTTTTTTTCCTACAAGCAACCTCCAGGTGTCTAGTGAGGTGTCTGCCCAAGTGAATTTGGCTCTGAAGCTGGGCTGAAGCACGCTGTGGGTACTGTGCACACAGAGGCACCCCTGCCTCCAGCTTTCTTACCCCACCTGGGAGACCTTTCGGGACTAGTCGAGCACATCTGAAGCCCGCTTTAATTGGTGAGCACCCCGGTACTTTGATTTTAAAATACTGTGCAAGAAAGAAGGGAAGAAAAAAAAAGACTTGTGTGCTAGTCTCAGCTCTCATATAGCTTTCCCAGAAAGCCTGGCCACGTTCGTATTATTTAAATAGATAAGAGTTCCCCAATTCCTCCCTTCCCTTCCACAACTGGTTATCAAAGTTCCAGGAAAGCTTCCCCTGCACAGGAAAAACTCGAGAGCGGGTTGCAGGACACTTCCAGGTAGCTGCCAGGGACTCAGCAACAGGTCCAGGGGAGGTGTCCTGTCCCTTCTGAGCCTCTGCAGCACGTCTCAGCTGCTCTGCCTCTTTTTGAAAGACCCCCTGGCATCTGGGACAGCTCCTTTAGAGGCTGCAGGATTATTCAGTCATTACAGCAGAATAATCCATAGGAGTTCCTTTCGAAGCAGGAACAGGTAGAGCAGGGAGAGGTCCTGGAAAGTAAAGGAAAGCTCTACAAATATGTTGCATACTAAAGGAAAAAAAAATAATTAAACCAAGTCAATCCTAAACCGTGGTTCTCTGCTAGCTTAGTCACTCTCCTGAACAGAGCAGTTAGTTAGACCTTCCCTGTGAGCTGCAGGAGGCTCTTGGCTGCCTTCTAGCCAGCTCTCCCAAGCGTGGCTGTACAAGTTGTGGAGCCACATCAGCGATGATAAGGAAGCTTTCCCTCAGCTCTCCGAGGACACCCCTGCTCTGTGAGGCAAGGCTTGGGCCACTGGTCTGCTCAGGCTATTTTTTTTAGTAGCTCTCTGGCAAATTTAGGGAGAAGGCAGTTTATCATCAGACCTTGAAAGCTAACACGTAACTCCTATCTCCTCACCGGTATTTTCTGGGTCTTCATAGCACATTTATCTTTCAAGTCTGATAAAGGATATCGGAATAATGTGAAGTTCTGTGTAGCTGTGGGTGTTTATTTCTTCTATACCTAAATGCCTTGCTCTTGCTTTTTCTGATTATTTCTTCTCCCCCCCCTAGACATTTTACATTTATTCATAAAAAATCTGCACTTCTAAATGAACTTCTCTAGCATCGTTTCCCCAGGTTTGCGTTTCTAGTCATTTGAATTTTGTCTCATTTTTGTTCATCCTTTGCATTATCACTCTTGCCCCTTCCAAAGCAGGCATCTTGTTAACCTAACTATAGCTCTGAGGCTGCTTTCCTAAGTCCACCTGCAGCACCTCTTAGCTCATTCCAGGGTCAGTTAAGCCACAGGGCTACTTCCCAGCATTTACTGAAAATGCTTTTATCTCAGCACTAGCAACCTGTACGAGCAGTCTGTGGAGACCCAGCTAAACAAATTCTCTCACAAGACAGTTGTGGCTCTACCTGCCCTTAGTCTTCCTTGCTAGAACCTACTGGAGGGGAAAGAACACAAGATTTTTATCAGAACTGATTGTGCTGCTATAGGTGGGGCTTCCCCAGCAGGAAGAAGACCTTAGCCCCTGTGACAAGAGAGAAAATTGTCACAGAAATGAAACAGAAAATGTTTCAACAGCTCTTAAAAAAAAAAAAAAAGGTTTCCAGCAATACAGGAAAACCCTAGGGCCTTTTCAACTTCGAGGTGTACCAATATTCTGATCCTGGCCAGTCGGTGTATAAATAGCCACCCTGCTTAAATCCCAGTGGAACATCCTTTGCATTTGAGATGGTGAAAGTGTTTTTCCCTTCAAGGAGTTACGAGATCAGCAGTTTAAATCCCTCCTTTTCACGATCCCAGTAACTTCGTAGAAGTGGAGGAGTCTATTAAGTTACAGCATCTTTGAAAGGGACACCAATAATAAAGTCAGTGCTCAATGGAACAAGGTTTTTCCCACAAATCGTGACTGGTATCTGTGTCATTAGGAGGGTAGCTGCCCATCTCTTATCATGATTGACAGGTTAATAAGGGACCTGGGGCTATCTTTTCACTGCTAGCACACAACCTAACCAATTGCTTTTAAATGATTGCTAATTTGACAGAATATAAGCAGAAGGCATAAAAATATCTGGAACAATGTCTAATGCAGCTTTTACTCTTGGTATTCCCAGTGATACTATTTTAAAAGAACAGATTAGCATGTAGTTAATATATTTTTATATTATTTTTTTTTAGACACTCAGTTTTTAAAGAAAACCTTGTAGTTGTTCGTTGGTTCAATTAGGAGCAAAAGAGAAGGGAGTTTTGTAATGCGATTGTCCTGTAAAGGAAAATGTTTTAAATTGGGGAGATTATGTGAGCAGACCACCTGTAGGGCATTCATAGCTCTTTTCTATAATGCTCCAAGCCATGCCTTGCTGCCTGCAGTCTGGCTAACAATGCAGGGAAAAGCTGTTTAAAAGGCTGTTCTCCCTTTTCCCTCTGGTGTTCACTAACTGTTACAAGTCTTCCTCTTAAAATAAAAAAAAAAAAAGAAAATAAAAAGGGAAAAAAAAAAAAAAAGGTCCCACGTCCCTTTAATTGAAGAACTTTAAGGCTCCACGGTGGCCAATTGGTCTGCAACAAGAGGAACCAGGCAGCAGGGAAAGAAACTTCAGACTATACATCACGTTTGGTGAAGAGAAAAGATCAAAGTTTTCCCAAACTCAAAAGAAACCAAGTTCCCTACAGATTAACCCTATTCATTTAGCTCCTCTTAAAGGAATGATGTTCTGAGCCACTGGGCAGACAGGTAAAAAGTTCAACAATTGCCAAAGCATTCTTCTGTTAATTCAACAGCCTTCTGCTCAAATAAATTAGCTTAGTCCTGACAGAAGAACAATACCTTTTCTCTTGAATAAGGGCCATATTTGATATACAAAAGTTAAGATGTTAGTTTAATCTGTTAAGAAGAGATCGATCTAACAAATCTCAACTTGCCTTTCCCCCGCGGTACATGATCTATGAATTTAAAACATTAACCTTTTACACTTCAGCATGCATCCCCGGAAAGGCAGGTGCTTACAGAAAGCGCGGACAACAGCTAGGAGAAGTGTGCGTGCACATTCCTAAAATAACACCCGGGTTAAAAGGATACTTAACGTGCCACGGGAGAGGACTCTCTTGTCGAGGCTGGGTTTAAAGCCGCTGTCATCTTTCAGAAAGCAGAGACCCAAGGGAAGGCACCTCCCAGTTTTGGCAAACACCTTCTTTTTTTTTTTTTTTCAACAACTTGTTGAAGGATGATTTTGTTTTCCTCTCGCTTTAAGAGAGGCAGCAGGGACTGGAGCGTGAACGGAGCTCACAAGTTTCCAGTCTCCCCTAAAAACGCAGTCGCTGGAAGAACCAGGGCAGGAATAGGGGGAAAAGCTTAAAAAAATAAATAAAAAAAAAAAAAGTCATTTATCAAAAGTCGTTTTATTGACAAAATAGAATACTCATATTTGCTCTTACAGGGGTAGCCTCTAAACTTTTTTACAAAAAAAAAAAATTTACAGACTGTATGGCTTTGGATATATACATATTTTACACATCTGTACAAGGTAACAAATAATTATATAAATACATCCTTTAATGTAGGAAACCCGTATTTAGCTGGGGTGTATAATTAAGACATGTTTCGATTCAGTCTGTGGTGTAAGGCATTTGCCTGGTCATCGCTATCCCAAAAAAACCTGCGGTCCCAGCAGACTCCCACCTCAAGACAGGGGAGGAAGACCCTCCCTCCCACGAGCACAGAGCTGCTGTTAGTCCAGAGTGAATGAGAAGCTGCTGTGCCTTGCCCTCTGCAAGACACGGGTGAGCCTCTACCCTCCTCTGCCAGCAAAATAATAAGCTGGCTCCTTGAAGTACATGCTCCCTGCATATGAATGGAGGGGAAGGAGGAGGGGGCTGGAGCCTGGGGCCTCTGCCAGCTGCATTGTTCTATACAAGCTGTGGCTAATAAGGACCATTAGGGGTTCATTAATGGCACCAAACAGCGAGGGGGCATTTTAGGCAGGCCAGTGTCCCTCATTCCCTAACCTTTGGCCTCTTTTCCCCCAACCCCCCCCCCCCCCCCCCCCCCGAATTAAACACACTGTTTTCCCCTATATATCTGTGATCTGTGACCTCACCCAGCTCTTCTCTGATACACAGATTTAGCTTCCATTTTCTAAGCAAGTTCCCTCTTATTTTGAACATTGGCTATATTAGCTGTAGGTGGTTTACTTAATTGCCTTAACCATTATGGTTCTTTTACTTTCCTTCCACACGTAAATTCTACTATTTCCATATTTACTAATATATTACTATTTACATATTTGCTAATTTATCTCTTTAAATTACTCTACTACTGAAAAATTAGACATTTTCTATAAAATAATTACTAGATTTTCAGGCCAGTTGAGGATTTATGTTAGGGAAACTCTTTATGAACATGGAATGAAGCTCATGGTTTTACTGTAGTGCAAATGAAACATTCAAAAGCTGTTATATAAATGCTGATCTCATCACAAAACTTCAACTGGTGTAGATATTCCTAGCACTTTTGAAATTAGTGAAATTTCATTGATTTTCACTAGTTGAAAATCCAGCATGGTTGCATTCAAAAATTTGCATCATGTTTTTTTTGTATAATTTAATTTCCTACCACATGGAAAACTTTCAGTATTTTGTTTGAAATTTTATTTATAGGTACAGGATTCTTCTCTGTCAACTACCTATCTTTAAAAAGGTTTAACAGAGCTTAAGAAAATGAAGTACTATGAGCCTGCGGACATTTAAAAGGTGAACATAATCTTTCTGATACTTAATTTTCTCTCCCTCATATAGTTGCCTAAGCTTGTCCATGCCAGCTAGCCTGCCAGTAGTGACACTATTCATAATTGCCTACAAAATAGTGCCTCCAGAGACTGACATTTCATGCAGTAGATACCATGAACTAGGTATCGGTTAAGACCCAAAGGTATTGTCCCTTTGTATATCTCTTTGTACTATCACAGCTTCAGGTTTGAATTGTGCTCACTGAATTCAGTGAAAACATCTCCATCTTCCTCACTGGTACTGGTCCAAGCTCTGAGAGAGCAGCCCTCTATGTATTGTCAACCGAGGAAACAAAGACTGATGAATTCCACAAAGATTAAGATCAGTGGGAAGAAGAAAAGAAAGGATACAGAAAGACATAATACAAAAGTAAAAGAGAAATGAGAAGGAAAAATGACCAAGTGATAAAGAATCCTGCTCTGATATAGTACGATACAAAACACAGTGAAAAGGTACCTGCTACAAACTAACATGAAACTGCTGCTCTACAAAACAAAAATGCTGTCAGTTGGAAACGAAAGATTGCTTACTCCAAGCAAAGAAGACCAACATGTCATGCAGTTTCAAAATAGAAAGCAACACATGACATGCCCCCTTCCTAGGTGGCCTGAAAAGATACTGAGATTGGTACTACATACAAAGTTATGAAGTGATTGTCTAGAACACTGATCCTGAAATATATCCCAGAGGAACACTAATTGTCACCAGCTTCCTCTCCCAAAGGCAGTACTCAGCCACTACGTTAAATTCCTTTTAAGTATTCTACAAAAACATTCCTTCAAGGAAACATCATCTAATTCTTTACTGTACCCCAGAAAGATAAGATCTCTCTTGATTCCCCAAAGAACTGTAATGAATTGTTTCCTGCTACATCAAAAACTGAGATGAAAAAAATGTATTTGATAAAATATTAAAAAGTATTAGGATTATTATCAGGATCCTACACAGTATTTATTCTACAAACCATATTTGAGAAGTTAAGAGTTAGGAAATCCTGACCTCCTATGGCCTGAAAATATAGTGTGATTTCTTACAAGATCAAATAAAGTTATGCCATTAGAATAGAAACTTAATATAATACTGGTTGCCTCCAATTGACACTTTTGTTCTGAATTCAATAGCTTTCTAGGAAGCAGGGGAAGAAGATGACAAATGCAGTAGATCATACAGGAAAGGATCAAATAAAGCTTACAATATATAAAGACACATATTTTACAAATATGCAAACCTTATTTGAAGCTCCTCCAAATACCTCAGAGTCATACTATGTGAAAGCCTGCATGGAACGAAGACTAATTTCTTTGAAATTTGTATTTTTCATTTGTATTATGTAAGCATACTGATATGTAATGCAGAATAGCTTTTCAGTGAATATGTTAGTCTCAGACTACACTGTTGTAGTAGACTGCATCAACACAACCCTGATACCATTAATTAAAAAGCAATTATCTGTCCTTCCAATGTACCTTCAGGGGCAAACAGTACCCAGCATGACATTGACTTTAAACTCTACGGACCAAATGAATGTAGGTACAAACTGACCATAAAGCCGCATCTTGATGCAAGGAATTTCAGGTACAAGTGTGGAAACATACAGGCAGGGAACTCTTATTTGCTCTCTTTTCAGCTGTTCTGTGACCTAATGGATTTGTATGTTGAAATTGTACCTTCGGTGGTGACTGTACCCGCTAGTGCAAATAAAAAGACAAGCTGAAATGAAGTGTTCTCTCCAAGTATTGTTTTCTGTATGTATCTTTTATCTGAGTATCCTGAGGAGATTAGTGATTATATCAGCATTGTATTCACATTTCGACTGCCATTCCCTTCCCTCAGAGACATTTCAACAGCTATTGGACCATTCACACCATACTGAGCAAAGAAGTTTGCTTCTCTTTAGAAGTTACTACTATGAAGACAAAGCTGCCTGGCATTTACAACAGACTACAACCATATGTGGAACTCATGTCTCAGTCAGGGGGCAAAAATTTCCACCTGTGTGGTGGTGACTGCTTAAAAAGGCTCATCCCAATTCCCACAACAGCAGGAACTTGTGCTTGCAGAGAACAGTTAAAAGGAAAAAAAAAAAAGGAACAGACATGATTATCTTTCCAAACTTGATCTTAGGCTGACTTTTTCAAAATTGTTTTTGCAATATAAGATGGTCCTGCTGAAGTTCTCATTCTTACACCTGCTATATCCACGCTCCTCCCCCATGTTGTTCAGCTTCACTTCTCACACCACCTCAAATAATGCCCAATCACTCACTTTTCTAGGACATGTCATACATATACTATAGGCTGAAGATAAGTGAATACATATACATATATCCCTAATGATATGAAGATGAATTAGAAAAAAACCAAATTCAATCACAGTTTTGGCCCAAAAACCAAGGTGCTCCTGTCAGACTTCAAGGCTAACTTCTGCCCGATAAATTACTTTTCTGGCCCTTAAATTTTCTTTGCTTTTAAAATTATTTCTGCAAGCTATCAGAAGGTATTGATGCTACTAGATTAGTAACCCTAATTAATTTAGCTATAATGAGAAACAACATCTTCTCCAAAGAACATTTCAAACAGAAATCTAAGTGCTCTGAACTGTCCTTTGAAGGAGCATCCTCTTCCTCCCCATTGACTATGACTATAGATATTATGACAGATACTCAAAACAGATTTAAACACCATTCACAACTACTACTGAAAGACTATTCCTCCATAATTATTTTACAACTACACGTAAGAAAGACCTCATGACAAAGTTAGGCAACTGCAGTTAAGAAATCTTAGCTGATCAGAAAAAAAAATTTAAAAAATCCTGTCAACTGATGACCATAGAAAACCAAGGGAAGCTAAGTCAAATCTTGCTTTCTTATATCCTTGAGGAGGGTGGCAGGAAATTCCTCTTTGATATCATTACTGCTAGTTAACAAACAACATGGTCTAAGACAGACAGAAAACTCCCAGCTTTAGAGTCAAGTTCATCCCTGAACTGGTAAAACTATTCACCATTACAAGTTACTCTCAACTTTCAGATACAGTGCATACCATCTTTTCATAAGTGTCAAATTTTATAATCTGAAAAAGTCATCATTCCCTGACAAAAATCTTCATTCCATGGCTTAAAACAGTCAAACGTCCTTCATCCATTCAGGGTTGTGGAAAATTGGAAGTCATGCTGTCCTTGCAAAATATTTGTTATGTGTAATATGAAATATGTAATTATAAAATAAACAAAATGCATTACCAGTTTCTAATGTAAGACTGGTGGATTAGTAATTCTTAAGTCTTACTCTAGAATTAATAAACTTGTAGTTGCACAGTGTAATTTGGCAGGGATCAATGTGGAAACATCATATGAATACACATTATATTCTTCTAATTTCATATACTATTTTCCAAGATATGCTGGTATTTCTACAGAGAATTCAGAAAAAAAAAAAGCATCTAGTCAAATCTGTCTCAAAATATGTTTTGCTTTTGTATGTATTCTGTAGAAAGGATAAGGATTTACCCCCCATATTTAGCTTGTATTGCTGCAAAATGACAAATATAATTATACAAAAAAACCTTCTCCCCTTCCTGAAGGACAGAAATTACAGCAGGATACAGTCTGAAAACCAGCCAAATGCTTGTTTAAAACTGTCTGAATGCCTTGCAAGTGCGGCATTTTTCAGCTGGGGCTCTTCTTTCAACCACACAGAACAATGGCTCATATAAATGCAAAACAGACAGGAGAAACAGGCAGCATGGCTTCCCCAATCTAATGCTATTAACCATCTGACCCAGTATTGGCAGGATGCATCTCAGAGGCTCTCCCTCTGATAGAGCCCAAGAACCAGAGAATGCATTGTGAAGGATAAAGGAGCAAAACAAAAAAGTCCTCCATGCTCGTAGGCAAAGAAATATATTGTGGTAAAACTTTTTAAGCACTTTTTCCTGTTTTACACAGCCTGCTTTTTACATAAAGGAACCAGGAGGACAAAGTCCTCACACACACGCACAAAACCTTTAAAAAGGTGTTTGAAAAGCTTTACAATTTCTATAAAGAGGCTTCCTGCAGCCCTTTGAGAAGGCACACAGTGCTTTTAAGTGCTATATTTTTATTCTTTTCAACTTGTAGATAAAATCCAGGTTTGTTGGAGAACATTCCCCACATGCACTAGGTTTGCAAGAGAAGTTAAGGCAAATTTATCTCACCGATAACATCGTAAGCATGCAGTGAACATGAAAACATATGTCACAACCTCACCACAGTAAAATGAACACCATCAAGTCTGCCGATGTGAGGACAGCGTCAGACAGATAAAATTGAGGCAAGATTATTAACACAAACTAGTTCAATAGTACAATAATCATGCAAGCTTCTTACATATGAAAGACAACTTCTGCAGATGCTTACAAGGGATTAAACACCTTATTAACATCTCCAGTAAAGATATTTTCTTCAGTTAATATCTAAGGTACCAGAATTTAATCTCTGACCTCAACAAAATAAAAGTGTTTCCTTGCAAGGGCACAACTTTTCATTGTGACATGAGTTTCTCTGAATATTTCCATTTGCGTCAGTGGAAACTTCTCCTTGGACATGAAGATATAGTAGCAGACGTCTCACATACAAGCACTTCAACAGGACTTGCAGCTAAACATATTGGACACTGTATCCCACATGCCAGACTCCACTTGCAAAATCCTGATTATGGTCTTTGACAGTAAAACATTACGAAAGGTACTGAAAATGCTTACTCTCTTTATTTTTTTGTCCTTCTGGCCAGGCAGTCTGGGTCACACAGGCTAAATTCAAGTGAACACCTAACCATTAAGGAAAGTAGGAGAGCCGTCACATCCTGTACTCGATAATCATGCAGAAATCCTTTCTGTAGTCTACAGACCTGAACTGGAACTAAGGCAAGGGTTCAACAAAATATTCCCTATCTATGAGCCTTATGTTGGTATAATTTTAAGCCACAAATTCCTACTGCTTTTACTAGCTCTTTGCTTGCTTGGTTAAACTTTAGCTTACAGGGAGGCGATTATGGTTCCTAACCTTTGCAACATGAAACTCACCAACACCTATTCTTCTGTGTAATTCATATTGTGTATTTCAAATGAGCACATGCCTTCCAGCCCATTGATTTTGCTGAAATAACATACATTTGACATTTAAAATTTTAACTTACAATTAGTTCCATGGAGGTTCAATCCATGTTTCCATTCTGCAGGGTGGCTTTCACTGAAAAAACACCATTTTTTTCCTTTACTGTTCTCCGTAAGAGCCATGAAATACCCTGATAGGGTTGAATTTGGTTATATATCCATATGTGCAACTGCAGAAAGTAAAACAACAAATCAATGCAAAATTATTGAATAAAGTATTTGGGGGAAAACAGTTGCCTGATCTCTGACACTGGCATGTGTGTTATTTAACACAATTGGAAGCCAGAGTAGGAAATCTTAGAAGGTGACAGATTAAGAGGTTTTTAATTGCGTTTAAATTCAATAATATTTTCTGAAGAAACCAAAAATAGACTTCATGTGCTAGCCCCAGTGGTAATTATCCAAGTTTAAAATCAAAGATTATTAAGATATGAAAATACATCATATCAAGGGATAACTATGCCATTTTAAACATGATTATTTCCAGCCTGTATTTCCACCTTATGTAATGCATTAACTGATTAATCTTTAAGACCCAATTCCAGTTTTAGCTCTAAGGGAGATATTTCTGAAGACATTTTCTTAACTTATTAAGGTAAATATGATGTATGGCATTAATCTAACAAGACACGGAATTATTTTAGGCACACAGGAAATGAAAGTCAATTTCCAAATGTATCAAAAATGCATGCAGGTTAAAACTTGCACAAAACTCACCTTCAAGCAGGCTGAAAATCAGTTACTCAGCTGATCTGGGAATTGGAAATGAAACTTTGGTCAATTATTAGAATCCTTTCCTGAAAAATCTACAGATATAAGCTAAATAAAACATTCTAAACATTCTTAAAGCCCAGTTATCATTCTTATAGAAACATTGACATCTTAATATTCACATTGTTATTTAGAGTTATTTAAGATTGATCCTGCATATTCAAGTGGAAAGTATCTGCGAGGAATTTATTTTGATCTGTAAGAAGCATATAGCACACAGATTTCAGATGGTGATGGGAATTACTTCAGAATTACACAGAACACTTCCCACTTTTCTTCTTCCTTTTTTTTTTTCTTTTAACTTTCAAAGTCTATGTCTAAGCCTGAACCTGTTTTGGAAATGCTAATGTCCTGACTATAGCACTTAACTTACTCATACACTCCTATTGTACTGCAGATGCATAATACTTCTCAGATAAAGATAATATTTTAGAGTTTACTAGTAAACGCACCAAAGTTGTAACTAAATATCTTTTAATGCTTTGTGTCCCTTTTCTCACAATAAACAAGTGAAAAAACCCTATTTTTATGCCTGTTTTCAGTCCAAAGACTGCAACAATTCTTTGCACTCATAAATCTAATTAAAAACTGGCAAAAAATGAGATAAAATAATGAAAAATAAATCACTGCACTGAGTCAAATGGTGAAAAAGAATGATACAGACTTTGGACAAGAGGTGGATATTAGACTACATTTTATTAGACACATTTGTGTTGTCCATAAGGTTTTTTATATTTACCAATCCACTGCGTACCAACTGGTTCCTACACTCTCCTATTCCACTGCACCAGAAGAACAAATACTTGCACACTTACCCTTTGAATCAGTAGTCACATTTAGAGAGAAACAACAAATAAATGCCTTCACTGAAACTGCATCATATATTTCAAATGGTAAGATGGGGCAGCGTGCCACTATCTATTCCACTGGACACAAAGGCTTTCAACCACAGGAAATTCATTATCCTCTAGTCTGCTAGTCATGAAAGGGTCATGATTTTCTGCCAGAAATTTGTGCCCTCATTGAACTCCTACTCTCGTTTCTATATTGTTCCTGAATGACCCCTATATACAGGTATATGTTAGGCAGCTGTGAAGCTCCATAATTTTTCCTTTTGCAATAGAAATTCTGACAATTTTGGCTGTTCTCCAAATAACAGCCACTCTTGGGTTACCAAAACCAGCTCCTTTTGTTTCCTAGTCCATACGTGTCTTTTTGCAGAGAAAAGTCAGTGAACTATTCTGACATAAGAAACTCAGAGCAATGGAGTGGCTATAGGACCATTCATATTGATGAGTTTCAGATTAAACATTTGCTAAACCATTGCTAGTCCTGATTTCTACACTCTTCTGCTTGCTCCATTTGCCATTTTTGCTTGTGGTCTTCAGTAGCATGAAGGGGGTCTTGTAGTATATCAGATTAGTAAAACCCTGCACCTGTATTTCACCAGGACCAGACAAATCCTCATCTTGAAGCTCAATGAAGCATTTTTTAATGTAAGAAGTGATTAATTATTTTAGCATTAAAAAATACAAAGGCAATTTTTGTTATAACTAGTAACAGAATAAATGATCAAATACAGAAACATGATGGTAGACTTCTGGCAAATCCAAAGGTAGCTTCAAAGAAAATCTTCAAAGCAAAATCAGATAAAATGCCTGCACTGATACTGTGATTCAAAAAGTGCTCTTATGTACATACCTGCTTCTACATATGCTGTAACAAATTATTCACACATGAAACTACTCTTATTCCAGAAAACATTGCCTTTTTACTGATTAATATAATGAATTTTCAAAGTAGTTTACATTCAAACCAGAACAGTGACATGAATATTACTAAAGAACTAGTATACTTTATACTACTAAAGTTCATCAGAATTTATAGGTTTAAACAAGCTCCTATGCAGTTGCAACTTAATTAATCTCCAAGGGGAAGGACGTAACAGTAATAAAAGGATCACATTAGGCATTAGTGCTCTGTGATGAGACCACAAATGGATGCCCCCGTTTCCCTCTTTTGCATGTGTGTGTAGTTGTACACATGTAATATCGAAATCTTGTGCATCTACTGAAATGTAAAGTTGTTCTCTGTACAGTTATCCCAGAAGGCCTTGATGAAAATTCCTATCGCCTCTCAGTAAGATCTTTCCTATTTACCCTTTTGAAAAGTGTCTGTGCTGCTTGTTGTATCTAGTTCAATCCAGGGACTGAACTAGATTTTAGTTCAGTTTAGAAATCAAGGCAGTTTTTATTATGTGTATTTTACTGAACTGACACACATGGATACACATCATCACCCATGTAGTAGTAAGTTTATTCTGCTTGCAGGGGGATCATACAACTACGGTTGCTACTACCTGAAAACTGCACTGTTATTTGGCAAACCACCCTGTAAAGAGCTGAGTAGCTATCTTTACTAAATCACATCACTTCACCATTTAGTATGAAGATGAATGATCTGTCTTGTTTGGAAACTTGCAGGAAGAAATGTAAAACCTTGCTGAATGAAGATTCAAATCAAAGAGTTATAAAAATCAACAAAAACAACAACAAAGAGTCCCTCATTTGTTAATCTCATCTTTCCAGAGTGCTCTCAGCCATATGATCCCACAATGAAAACAAAGTGATTCACAATCTCAGAAAAAAACCAGAAATATGAGCACTGCCAGTATACATGTAATCATGCACATTAACATACTACCTGTAAGTGCAATATATTCAATGGTATATCAGCAGGAAAACAGTGTCAGTATGAGTACTTTATTTAATCTCTATTTATTATAAAAGTTATTCAGCACATCACTGGATGTTAAATCTAAACTCCACATACAGAAAAGACAGGTGACATTCCCATGGGTTTCTCCATGAATTTATGAAGGCACGTGTCCACAAATAGAGAATTCAATGTAAAATGGTGATCTCAAGTATGATATATAATGAATTAAGAGCCATAAATTCCCTGTTCCAAATACTGTACTTGAATATACTGTTTTATTTAATGAGAAACCACTTTTCAAATTTAATACAGAACCTCTGAAGAGTGCTTGTTTTTGTGCCGCTTCAAACCTTCTATCTCAATGGCAAGCAAACCACTCTCAGAAAGAATTTTCAGTAAGTGATATCAAGTGGGCACAAAATACCCATTGACCCTGAAAGCAAGAAAATGGAAACAGTCACTTCAAACGATGTAATTTGTATTCTCCAATAGTGTTAGAGTGAATAGTACCCAGCTAATCTGTAAAACTCTCAAACCATTATAATTTACCCTATGAAACAGCTTCATTGTCAGATGAAGAATCTGTGATGCCGGAGGAGCACTGTGTACTGCGCTCTTATGCAACAGTCAAGAGATTTAACCTCCGCGAAATTTCTCAAGGTAAAGACATAGCTTATAATGTTTGTAAAGATCACAACAATACAAAAACACTTCCAGAAAGTGAATGACAACAATTTAAGAACAATGGATTTAAAAAAAAAAAGATTAAAAAATCTTGATAATTCCTTAAGATGAGATTACTCAAAAGACTTAGGTAGGACAGAAAATCAAGGGCTATTCAATAATTTATATTTTACATTACCAAAATGCAATAAAAAATTTAATGGGTCAAAATAAGCAAACTAAAACTCTCTCTACCTTAACACTGATCAGTAGAACTGGAGCAATCTTATTTCTTGCAGACAACAGCAGTATCGAAAAGCAAAACAAAACAAAACCATTCCAAGCCCCCCAGCTCAGTTCATATTCATGTTCTAAGTTAGAGGCCATAAGCACTTCCTACCACTTGTCATGTAATCCTTCCTCCACCTTTCAGAGGAGTATTGAGCATATCCCTGTGTTAGCATACTAGCAGGTATATATTTACAATTTCCAGCCTAAGTGTGAATGTTTGAAAGCAAATTACTTCATCTTTATACTGCAAACTAGACTTTTGCCTAAACACTGACACACACACACACACACACTCTCTCCTTCATCCTGCCTCTATTTATAGAATGCGATCATGTTAGTGTGCAAACACTTCTCCCAGTCTAAATAAGCCAGTCTTTCATCTTTTCTCATAGAATCAGCTCTCTCTTTCATTGAAAGTACTTGCAGTTCTACCCTCTCCTTCTCATACACATTTATTCCAACTGGGATGAGTCCTCTTGTACACAGATAATCAGATTGTACACAATATCTCAGAAAATGTCTCACAGTCCTTGCACAATGAAATAAATACCTCTCCTGTGTTACAGAAAAATACCTTGCATGGTGGAAATGTGGCTTGTTTCGTTTGTTGGGGATTTTTTCTGAGATTTGCAGTACTACTGTGGCATGGAAAACAACACTGTCTAGGAACACACAGGCCATATTTCTCATCCAGATACCTGGATGGAAGTATATAATCGATATTGTCAACTGCAGGCTATAAGTGAAAAGCATAATAGCAGTAAGAACTCCAGGATCTATATACACATCACTGAAATTAGCAACATCTAGATTTTGTGTAGCCTGTGGGAACCATTCAAAATATCTTAAGATAAAATCCTGAACTACTAAAACAAACTTCTTATCTGATCTGAGGTCAAATTCTTCAGACTTGTAGCAGATGCTATTAATTTAAGATTATGACCACTAATATCTTCATTTGAAAAAAACAAATACAATTTCCTTCTATAACAGTATACAGTAATGTCAAAAACAATAACATATCTAAACTAATGACAGAACAGACATTCAACTCAATCTAAAGTAATTTCAGCTGCTTACCTTCTGAAATTTCCTAAACCATGCATCTGAGGATGCTTCACACAAAGTCACTTCACAAAAGAATAAAAATACTATCACACTTTTGAAAATCATTTGCAACCAAGATGGCCTAGTAATAATCCATGTGACATGCATCGCCTATGGCTGAAAAACCTTAACTGTTGGTATTACACTGAATTTATACTCTGGGTAACAGGGAAGAGAAATCGTTCTTGTCTACAGAGGAAACCACAGCGTACAAGTTCTACTGAAATATACTGGAAGTATTTCTACTTTAATTAGCTTTGGCCTATGTACCAGCTTTTCTCCTGATCATTTCATCATATAAATGACAAGACTCATTCTAGTTTACCAATTAGTTTTGTTTTCACACTGTCCATTTTATTATTTTTAATTGTATTGTGCTAGAGTTGTACAGTTTGTAGAATCCTTTGCTCTTTAGGCAGAACAAAGGCTATATTATTACTACTGTAGATTCTGGCTTATAGAATGATAGATACAAAGAATATTTGATCCGGAAGCATATAAGGAAAGATGGTGAAAAAAATATTTGATCTGAGAGCATACAAGTAAAGGAGATGAATTCTTAAATGCAGACACACATAATAAATTCTCAGACAGAAGCAAGGCTTTGAATTCTTCACACTAGTAAGCAATACAAACTGTGAAATAAGTAGATAGTATCTGGCCCAGACACAGAGGGGTATACTGGGTCATAAAGCCCAGATGGTTCCCATCAGGCAGACATGTCTATTTCATAAAATTTCAAAATCCAATTAAATTTTTGTGGCTCCTTTGTGAATAGATGGAGCGCATAAATTTTGTGACGTAGTTTGAGTTGTTAAACAACTCTAGTCCTGTGTATATAATTTAAATATTTCTTTTCACAGTTGTGCACTCCTAGAACACAGTTCTGCTCACAGACTTCCTATATTTTTTTATGAAGCACTTTGTTTATGCCATCACTTCTCTTTTTTTTTTTTTTTCTAGTATAGAGCTCACAAATAGACTGGAGCAATCATTTCTCATACATGAATGGGAATGAGAATCTCCATTCTACTCATGTGGTATTGAACTTTGCTAAATACATCCCAGGTAATAATGGCGTTTTTTCTTCGGATATTGATAGGATAGTGGTTGCAAATGTGCCTCAACTATATGTTAATATGCCTTGAATACACATAATAAATACTTACAATAAGCCCAAGTGGAGAGAAAATAAAAAATAACATAATATGAAGTGCATGCTTGCACTTGAAGTTTGAGATAGATGTATTGTGAATGCCAGTAAAGCTTTCATGTATTAAGGTTGTGTTATCTCAGTCTTATTACAGTTGTAAAATCGAGTAATAGCCAAGTATAGCAAAGAGTTATTTATCTGTGCCAAATCACGGGATGCGGCTTTTCAGCCTGCATTCTCTCAATATTTAAAAGCAGCCCTTGTTTTATGTTGGAACTGTTTGAGAGAACTGAGGATAATTCATTGTCAAAGTCAACTCTCAATAATATTTTAATAGTAAACCAGTGATATTTCACACACTATATTCTGATGGTAAGGCACTGAGAATGCACAGAAGACAATTTACCTTATTGTAGGATATTTCACAAGCACTCAGACCATTTCTGTTTCATAAACAAAACAATGAGATGCTGGTTACCAGGGCTCCTAAATGTTCTATGGAAAACACAGGATGCAGATCACATAAAGCTTCTGTTTGGTATGTAGGTATTTCCAATGTTTTAAATATTTTATTGTTTTTCCAAACCAGGAGAGAAATGCAAACTCCATGAATGAATTCCAGCTTGAGAATTCTAAATAATTCATCATTTAGCTGAAATTAAGAAATTACATCTAAATATGCTACGTCGATAAATATATTCTATAACATTACCATTAACTGCTTATGATAATGTTTGCTGTAGATGCCAAAATATTACCTGCTGCAATATCCAATTCAAAATAAAATGTAAAAACGTCAGGCTTTAAAAACAAAAGGAAAGATTGACACCACGTTTCCCACATGAAAATAACTGAAAACATTACATTCCCAAAGAAGTTTCATCTTTTGAGTAAATTCTTTTTTCTAGCAGATAAACTATTGCACAGCTTTAAAAGATTATTTCTAATAGGCATCCATGGTATGCATCTACACTAAGAGCTTTCTAACAGATACCATAAAAGTCAACCTTGTTTCCAATTTGACCCAACTATATTAACATGAACTTAAAATCTATAGTTTATAAGATCTTGTTTACCAGAATCTAAACCTACTAGAAAACATTTATTCTTCTTAAATAATAAATGAAAAGAAAATATTAAGCTATGCATTTTGGGAATGTGATGTTGATAAAGCTAAACATAGCAGAGAGCAAGCTCATTTAGAAATTAAAACTTGCACAGCATCTATATTCTGGTCAAATATACCTCCTTCAAAACTTCTTGAAAACATACAGTGAAACAATACATGAAAAAGTATGTAACATTATAAATTACATTGCCTCACTGTAGAAATGAAGTATAGACAAAATGATTGTATAGTGTTTGCTTTTTGCTTTGATAGAGAAATAATAAAGGGATTCATGAGGTTTTGGTCAAAATGTTACTTCATTAAAGGCAATGACATACAATAGACCTTAAGGAATTTTACATCCATGGTGACTTGTCCCTGGCAAAGTAGCAAGAATTCCTTTTCAAAAATTTTTTTAATAACTCTATCTTCCTATCAAAGCAATAAGAAGGTTCTTCTATACTGTCCAAAGAAATTCTGCTCAGTAGGTTGAAAAAAAAAAAAAAAAAGAATGCATGAATAAGTAGGAATTCTAATGTAAAGTCTGTGTCACTGTAAGGTTTCAATTCAACTGTTTAAGTTTCAAAAAGGCTTTTATGACATCTATATCTTACAGTTGTATTTTCAGCAAGGTAATTCCTTTTTCTTGGACTTCATAATTTAAACAAGCACAGAAGTAGTCCCACTGGATGTAATAGGAGGACATGGAAGTCTACAGCTGGGGCCTAGGAGAGAAGCACTGTACTCCACTACCAGACCTAGGAGCTGTGACATACAGACTTTTGGTCTCTCATGTAGTTACAGAGATGCCACTGGCATGGATCTTAGGCAACGTACTGATGGCCTACCTGACAGATCTGTGTTTGCATACAAAGGCCACACTGAGCACAAATGAAAGCTGAGTCTGTGCGCTTGTACATAGTTTGCCATAACATGATTCAGAGTTTTCAAAATTTGAAAATAGAGGGACTGGGGAAAAATACTCCCGTGGCCCATTCTTATCTCATCTATTATGTTTCCACTATGTTTAAAACTCCCAGAAGAAAAAAAAAATAAAAAAAAAATATATATATTTAATCTATGCCAGAATGACATTTCCTTTCTCCAGAAAGAAATCTGCTTCTCTATTTCTGAAGATCAATTTCATTATTCTCTCAAAATGGCTTTCAACACACCACTGAAGGAGGACAAACCCACCTCCCTAATTTAACTGACTTTATATTTCTTTTCCTTGCCATGTATTTTCTTTTTTAAATATCAACTTAATGAACTTGTGACTAAGCCTTGTAACCTTTTTGTTTCATTAACATAAAGAACACCCTCAAGTCAGTTATGTTTCAGTTTCCTGTTCTCTTCACTCTTTGAACACGCCAGAGCAATTTGAACATGTACTCTTTGAATGTCAGAGCAATTTTTTCCTTTCAGAAATAAATCCTTTTTCTATTCTATTCCAGAACTGATGACATCACTTACAATAAATAGTGTTATTACTAATACCTGGAGAGGTACTAATGTTTGTCATATGGATGATATAGGAGTAAATACATAAGATACATTGGAGTCATAATGTTGATGATGGAAAGTCAGTTTTAAGTAGTCATCCTGTATGTACACCATCTTCCTCCGATCTTGCATACTTTTGTATACAAGATCGGAGGAAGATGTATATTTTCCAAATAATATTTGAAAATAATATTTAAATAATTTTCAAATAATATTTAAAAAATACTGTTAGCTAATTTCTAAGTAATTTATACCCTGATTTCTTCTGTTAATCATTTTGATGTAATTTATTCACAAAAATGTTACTGTCCTCAGAATGAGTGAAATACTTTGTTTTTAATTGATTAAATTATTGAAGCAAAATAATGTGAAACCAAGCAAATCATGTACTACACTTTACTGCATGTATACATGCTAATACACATGTTTAATGCAACATATTTGGGAAAACGCTCATATCATTTAGGCTCTGTACATAGAGGCTGACAAAATCTTTAGTCAAGCGCCAAGTCTAATCCAAAATTTATTTTTTACAGACAGTTCCTGTTCAGAGACATTGCTGAATCTGTATTTGGGTTCAAGCTTTGCTTTTACATTATTTATAATCTAGATGGATATTCAGCTGCAGGGAAAATATAGACAGACACTTTGTAGTTTTTCATAGGTGAAGTGTTATTGACCATTATACAGCCCAGAGCACATGACTGCAGGAATTTTCATTGCATATATTTTCTTCAAAGCACAACAATCTAATGACTATTCATTTAAAATTACTTGGGTTTATCACCTCTTCATATTCTGCCCACATCCCTTCCTTCTTTGACCAAAGCAGATTTATAGAGGAACATAGAAGTATGGCCTCGACTTCAAAGAAGATATATGACATTTTTGCACAAAACATGCTCAGAACACTGTTTAGTTTCTGTGTTTCTTCATTTGCTTAGATTAAATCTAGTGCATTTTAGGAGCCAACTTCGAAAACAGAACTACCCAAGTACATTTCTTTGCATCCTAAATACTTACTGCGGAACTCATGGCACATCAGAAGTGTGCCTCTGCGGACCAAACTCATCAAATAGATTTTAAAATCCAATCAAATGAAACTAAGCAGTCTTGCCCCTTAGGGACATATGGTAGTAAATGAAACACTTCAAAATGAAAGCACAATGTAATACCAATCACAGCACTACGTTATTCTTACACCCATACATATATAACATACAGAAAAGCCTTGTGCAGCATGACTAGTAAATTATATCCTCAAAAGATTAAGCAAACCCGACTGATAAAACAATGTTACAGTTTTAAAACAAAATCAAGTAATAATTATCTTCAATTTACAAGGAAGGATGTTATGACCAGACATCAGATATATTTTGCAAAAGAAGCCCCTTGACCTTTGGGCTGTTTTGTCACCAGATGGGTTGTGATTTAACATTGGTGTGATAGCAATGAAACTGGTCCAATCAGGGATAAAATATTATAGTGATTACAGCAAGAGATATGTACAATTGAAACGAATTATCAGAAAGCATTCATAACTAAGAGAATAACCATCTTCAACATCCAGCAAGAGGAGAAGTAGGCATATTTCAGTGTTTTTTCAGTAGTTTCTCTTCTTGCTTTTTCTCTAAAGGCTACACAAAACAATCACGTTTGAAATTAAACGACTGTTTTCATTATGATAGTAGTTTTACTGATACAGATACACTCTCTTACTTAGATGATTTTTTAGAATTTTGCATTCATTATTTTATTACTATTGGTCCCTTAAGAGTGTCATATTGAATTTTCCTAGTCTCTGAAGTAATGAATACTGTAATTAAATCTTGGTTCAAGGTAGTTCACAGCCAAATGGTGCTCATTTCTTCCAAGCACCTGTTTGGCAATTCAACTTCCAGTTTGCTGGCTTTGATAATTCTTTGACCCTGGATCACAGAACTTTTAAATAGAGCTCTATTTACTTGAGAAGATAAGAAGTGGAGAACAAAACTACATAAAAAACCAAGCAAGCTTCTTAGTTTTTTTATGGCTTTTACCACATCTTACTCTTCTTCAGAATAATCAGAAGGATACAGAAGTGAAAACAGGTGTAGTTAACTAAAAAAGTCTGTTTATTACCCTGGAGCAACTACAAATTACATTAAAAGTAAGATCCTGTTCTTCTTAATCCCATGGAACTCATTGGTAGTTTCAAGTAAAGCAGAATTCATCCCTACCTAGCATATATATTAATGAAGTTACAATGTGAATACCTAAATTCAGTGCAAGCTAGTTATGCAGATGCTGAGGAAGAATTACCACATGAGACCTGAACTTTTGTCATGCTCTGATTGTAACTCAGGTGCTGTGTAATCTAATTCACACTCCATCTTGGACAAAAACACATCAGGACAATAGCGGAAGGAACTAAAAGGGACATCAATTGTTCCATAACATGGGGGTTACAAAGAGATGTTTGTTAAGAGCTACAATGGGGAAAGAATTGATCTCCAGTCAACCTCACAGATAAACAAACAGGCCTGTGAGAGCTCTGCTGGAAGCTGTCATGGAGAACCACTGACTTAAACAGAACATGTGTTTAGAGGATTTTTGAGATGAAGAGAGAAGCTACAGGGAAGCTGGATATAACAGGAGTCATAAGAAATGAATGGCAGAAGATACGGACTTACTGTACTTGAGGGCAAAGGACATAAGCCAGGGTGCCCATCCTCACACCAAGTGCAGTCCTTTTCAGAGCCTGAACAGTGCTCATAGTTTAAGCTTTGTCCTATCAGAAAAGCTCCATAGTAACTTGAGTACAGAGTTCAGTATTCCACCTCGGAGCTTAATCGGAGTGATGCAGTACAATCTACTTTTCTACTGTGGCAGACAGTTTTGGATCACACCGCAAAATCAGCATGTGCACTCTCAGAAAACTGCTGTGACCTGAACTGGAGTAGACTGACACCGTACTACATGAGTTCAAAAATTGACTGCACCTTGTCCATACCCAAAGGGACCATTACAGAGAAGAAGGCTAAATGGACTCCCACCTCCAAGATGATGTATGTAGACCATAACCACCTCCTGGCTGTACTCTTTGATTAGGTAGCAGAGTATGAGTCATATGTATAGCTCTGGCACCAATACTACCTCCCAAATCACAAGGTGGGGATCGCTTTTTCCAAGTTAGGCATTAATTGTCTATTCATTTTCTAAAAACGTAGACTTGGGAGCTTAAAGTGATTTGCAGAACTGAGCACTCACACCCTTCAGTACGGTCAGTGAAAGAGAAGCTTTGGGGGTGAGAGAAACTCTAAAGGGTCCTAAATGCCTTAAATGTTAAGAGTCAGCATTATTGGATATTTCTGACTTTATAACACCTTAATTTATAAGATACAGATATCAAGTTCTTGAATTTCAGAGAGATTGGAAAAATGCATCAAAATTAGCAAAACCCAATTGTTTTATCGATGAACACCTGTAAAAGCCCAGCTATTCTACTGTGTGCCTCAAACCTTGTGTTGTGGTAAGATCTGGAAAGACCTGTCTGGAAGGAAGACATCTTGATTACTCCCAGTGCTTCTGTGCTCCCCCCTCTGGCTCCTTGCAGATATGCTTTAACTTTTAAAAGGAAGAGATAAGCTCTGCATAGGTCTGCTCTGTCTTTTCTTTAGTTAAGTGCCCCTGCTGACTGTGCCATGGGGGAGGTGGGTGGCAGGTGCCACACTACTTCTAGCTCATAGGGCTCATGCAAATCAACACCACTTCCTGTGGAAAAGGGGAATGGCACCCAGATATCTCAGGGGTATAAAGGGACAGAAAGATACTGATCAGGGTGTACCTACTACCAAAGTACTGAAGACTTGGACTGATCCAGTGAGACATCGCTGTATCCACGGGTAGTGATAACCTTTTCTCTTTACCTTTCTCTTACTCTCTCACTCCCCCTATCTTTTCCTCCTTTTCTAATAAGTCTTTCTTCCTTTTCCTCGAAATTTAGCTGTGCTGTAAAATAATCACCTACAAAAGTAACACCTTATCTGTACCGTTTGTTGATTGTGTCATTAGGGAAAACTAATAAATTGTTTTGTTATTGTTCCTCTGAGTCATTGTCATGACTCTGCTGCCCTGGCGGCCCTACTGTGCAGGGACAGCCTCTTTCAGGGGTTCACAAAGATTCATCTTCCTCGTTGTCCACTGAATGGGATGAGACAACACCTCAGGAATTAATAATCTGTCTTGACAACAAAATCTGAAATAGCATGCAGTAAATAAACTCAGTATAGAGATCAGTGAGATGGAAGGTAGTCAGTGTTGTGTTATAAGCAATCAACCCTTTGGACTAAGTAAAACTGTCATTCTAATGAAAAAATAGTATGAGATCACACCCTGACAGGTGAAGTTTTGGACTTTCCATAACTGCAAACTTTTATGAAAATGCAAGGTTAATATCTTTTAGGAATACACAATACAGCTCATTCACTTTTGGGCCCATGGCAGAAATTAGGGGAGTTCAAGATCTTCCCACAGTCGCATGATTTTGTGACTCACGACTGTATTTCTAATGCCTACATACAAGTAGGAAAAAACCAAAAATGCGTGGGGAACCTTTTACAATCTTTTACTAACTTCATTTTTTAAAAGTGTTATTTACGTTCCAAGTCTATTCTTTAACAGGAAAGCACCACGATTTGGCAAATACAAACTAGAGTGTTGACAATCATCCTACATATATAGTTAGAAATACAGAGAGATAGATGGATATTAAAAACCCCCACATTTTCCTCCAAGCAATTTTAAAGCACAAATTGCACATTTAGGTAGAATGTTTGCTGTCCTAACAATATCAAAATATGATATACATAAGTATGCACAGAGTAAAGCCTCCCAAGTGTAAGTAAACTATTTGCAAACAATGAGGACCAATATGTTTTGATACACACAACTTTAAACTTTTAGAATAAAAAGTTGTGTGGTCTGGTCTGACTCAGATAAAAATACTGCAGCTGTTACTTTTCTTATTAAGAAGGCTTTTCAAATAATTACAAAAATACAAACATCATCCTCTTTTTCTCACAGACTATACATTAATTTTCTCTTGGTTGCCATTACCTTATTTCTGCCTTAAAAAGAATGGCATGCTGTTGTACATTACCAATGTAAGGGTTCTCTCTCTCTAAGGGAAGTGTATCTCCAAAAATGAACAATTCAACAGGCTGAACCATCATATTCTGTTTTCTTGTTAAGGGTACATATATTTCCATGATCTTACAAACAGCAGAGTACTACAGCAAACTAAAGCAATCCTTAGACAGAAGACAAGATGTTCCACACATGTGCTCCTCCCTCTGCTGACAGCACTTGCTGAAACTCAGCCCTAAACCAGCAGAAATATACTCACACAGTTAAATATGGTTTTCCTGGACAATGAAAGGCTTATAATCTACACAGTTTCCCACAAGTAAAGCTACTTCAGTGTAAACTGGAAGTGTCTTCTATGCATTGATGTCTGCAGTGTTGTCAGAAATTATCCTGTTGGTGGTTTGGTTGGTTGGTTGTTTTGGTTTTGGGCAGAAGTTTTGGTTTTGTCTTTATTTGAAGAAGCCTTTTGAAGTCCCTTTTTAAAAGTATATAATGGATTAGAGCTTGGCCGATACTGAATACCAGTGTCATCTACAAACAAATAGAACATGTGGACTTGATTCCTTTTCTCAGCATCAGCTTTGGTATTCCTGTCTTTTTAGATTCCTAAATTGTCTTTAACACAGTGATATTGAGAAATAAAAGTTAGAAAAATTATGCCCTAAAGTAAAAACAAATCAAAACCAACAACAACAACAAAAAAAAAGCAAGCACCTTTTTGAGAAGATTTTCAACTGGAAGTTTTGTAGTTCAAACAAAGGTGCAGGAGTTGTGGTTTCCAGTCTTGAAGGAGTTACAGCACTGTCAGTGGGATACTTGCCACAAGCCCACAGTTACCTAATAGGATTAGCCAAATAGTCTGTCATGCTGTGTACCTCTGGCATCTGGCACCGTCTTATAATGGCGCTATATCAGTATTTACATTACATTACAGGCACAGAGAACTAAGCTATGTATATACATTATACTCTTTTAGTCTTTCCAAGGCACTCTGTCCACTCAGAAGCATTTTTATCCTTCTAAAGATTTCAGTATTTTGGTAAGGACTAAACAATCATTAAAGACAGTAATAAAATAAAAATAGAGCTTTATCGATAAAGAAATAGCTGACATCATTTGAAAAAAAGAAAGCTAACATAATAACGTAGAAAAGACTCTGTGGCAGCTGAAGGCTTGTAGCAGCTCTACTACTGCCAATGAAACCACCTGAAAACTTTTTGAAGAAAGATCTTAATGCATGAATACAATAAAAATAGCACTATGTAAGAACTTGTTCAGCATTCACCACTAATGCATGGAATAATTTAATTTCCCCATTTACCTATTTGTTTTCCTGAGATTATAAATTAAAATTCTTGTTTGTTTACCATGTCTGATCATTTTGGATAAGAGATACCAAGTCACAATAAAGTAAGCTACTAATACCCTTACAATCTTAACATATATCCACTTCCGTATAACTAGATCAACACACCTCAGATTGCTCAGATTTGACTAATTTTGGTCACTGACTAGATATATCATCTGCTTCTAAGATTTACGTCAATTGTTCATCATCCTTTTGACTCTTGAGAAAAAAAATAATCCACTATAGCAACCAATAATTTTGAGCCTAGAGTCTCTCCTTTTTTCAAATTCCACAATGTGCAAGAGGAGTTATTACCTCAGTTTTGCATCAGTGCAATTACAACTTTAGGTTGAACAGCCTACTAAGAAATGGAACACAAAGATGAAGCTTAGGCCAACTTATTCCATGATTTTCTTTTTAAAACTTTACCCTAGGACACAAACGACAGCTTTCTTGTCTTCTTTACAAGACTATGACTGTCTTACATATCACATATGAATTTCTGTAGTACTGGATAAAGTGGAACTTCTTTTAATAGTAAGAAATTAAAATGGAACATGAAAACTATGCAGAAATATGGAAGTCAGTCTCACTGTTGCCATTTGAGTCAATGTCCCAAACCAAAATAGCTAGCTTTAGCCCAATTTTACAGTGACACAAAGTATTTATGTATCGCACACGTGTATTGCACTGATCCGAAGCAGTTGTTTTCAAAAGCCATTAAGAAGAATATGATCCTTCCTGGTGCAACTGTTGGCTCTCTGTTATTAAGACTAATGAGAACAAATTCTACCCTATCTTAGACCAAGTGGAAAATACAGTTAGCTTGATAACTGGATGACAATGATATAATTACCAAACCACACAGCTTCCAAAAGCTTACAATCCATTCCATGCAATAAATAAAGGAAATTATTTTTAGTTCGGTACATAAGATGCTCTCAAATAGCACCACAGGAAGGTGACCTTATAAAACAAATAATTAGTAGTAAAAATGACCCTCAGAAAAAAAATATCTCTGTGCTTTTTCTAGCTTTCTTGCAATACTTAATCACAGTCTATCCTTTGAATTCTGTGTTTTTACCTTAGTCATCAGGGACAGGGGGAAAAGGAAGTGTCTTCTACATGCTTTTCCCATACAAACAATATGAAGTGCTCAGGAATGCAGAGAAAGTTGTCCTGATGGGTTTTTCTAACATTCTTCACACTGTCTCTCACAAGACTAAACCCAAGATGGTGGATGGTGGTTTCTTGATCTCACTGATTAAAATTAGATTCCACTTAATTATTCCTAGCTTGAAAATACTTCTTTGCCACCCCCCCTTAATTTTTTTGAACACCAGAACTATTGGAAATACTAAGACTGAGGCAAAATTCTCAGCAAGATTTGACTCAAAGTCAAAATAGCAGTAAAAGTAATGTGGAAAGAAGTCCATCTGAAAGGTCAGCAGGTTTCTAGCTGTAGACAAAGTTCCTTGTAGATCAGTTACACCCAAATAACCCAAAGATTTCCTGAGTACCTGAGAAATATTTCCCAGGAGGTTTCAAAAGCAGGAGTTTCCCCATGGTTTTTAAATTACATTGAAATATCAACATTTTTTCCATAATTATAAAGTATCCTGTTATGCTCCCTTCTTGCATTTACCAAGATGAGGAAACAATACATAGCTTGGGGAATTGGATGTATCCATTAGATAGGTAATTAGACCAAAAAAGAGAGTGTGAAAAAGAAACTGAACATGCAGTTAATTGAAGTCTTTGCTGTTTTGGTGCTGGGACAGATGAACTGCTGGTAGAAAATCACACTGAGTAGAGCCAAGGCTGAAGGCTTTAAAGGCAGCAATTAGTTATAACTACAGAAATTTCTCTTGAATGAGGAAAATACTGGATTCATTAATTCAATGGGAAATAACACAACCCCTTCCACCCAGTTGAAAATACAGACAAGGAAGATCTGAAACAAAATGCATTTCATACCTCAGGATTGCTTGACCAATATGTATTATTCCTTTTCATTATGGATTGTCATTCTGAGAAATGTCAGTTTCTCTCCCTCCCTGCAAAAGAAAATGTGGAGAATTAAAAAAAAAAAAAAAAGAGAGAAATTAATTTTACTTCCTATCCCTATCGTTCTTTTGTTTGGCTTTATTACTTACAAACAAGATGGATTCCAAATTTCATACGGACTTTTTAGGTTTTTTGGATAAGAGATTAAGATTTTTTTATTTTTTTTTAATTAAAACGTCTTTCTGAATATGCATTTAATGATATCCTCCCACTGAGCAATGGTACATTCAAGAAAATGAAGAACAGCTTATACAGTTCCAAGTACAGGAAAAGTGCAGAGAACATAATATATCAAATTGGAATTTGGCTAGTACATTCAGGTCCAATCTTTCCCAGAAGTATACACACAGTGGGAAGACGAGAACTTACTAAAAGTGGTCAATTTAAGCTTAGCAATTCACATAACTAAGTAAACCATATTCCTTTTAAAAAAATGGAGCTCAAGGCATCTATATTTTTTCAGATTCAAATATGCAAAAATATATCTTCCAAGAGAGGGGATTCTTAGTTGGATTTTGAAACCTGCATATGTAGATATGTATATAAAATTTTTGAGTTTGGGAAATAGTAGGGAAATTATACTGAGGAGTTTGATTTATATTTCCATTTGCTGATAGGCTTTGCAGAATGATACAATGCCTCGTTCTATGAAATTCATCCTCATTATAACATCACACTTGGGAGTCAAATGTTTTAATCATTACGGAGGATGTAGCAATTCAAGTGGTCATAATGAGATTAATAAAGCAAGAAGGTCCTTCAGATAGAAGCTTATGTCACATTAGGCCTTATTAGAAGAAAGTATCTTGCCACCATGCAGTATATTCTGAAGGGATTGTCAATAACCGTTGCATGGTTGTTCATTAATTGTGATTCACTGCTTTGAGACATTTTATTTTTCATCTAGGAAACCAGAACCCTGGAACTTATTTCATTTAGGATGCTACAAATTCATACCACCCTACAGCAAATTTCAGGATGCCTAAGTTTTCAGGAAGATTACTCTAATTAAGGTGTTCAGTACTGGGGGGTGTAATGAAGTTGGCCACTCCTGACCTCACGGCTTAACACGCTTTGCTGATCTGCAAACAGATAATGCATTCCTTGGCTGACACAGATTCCTGAGGCTATAAATTGTCTTTCTCCTCCACCAGGAAGAATGCTATCCTCACATTAATTAATCCCTCTAAAAAAATCTCCCTGTGTGCCAGGGCCTCGGTTAGTGTATTTGTTGTGCACACAAGTCCACGAATGAAAATATTTTTAAGTTTCATTAAATTTATGGGTAGCTGGTAATACATTTGTTTGACTTAAACATAGCTGCTTATATTTAAAGGCAACTCAGTGAATCTCTACACAACCCAAACTCTCAACCTATACTACAATTTCTGAACAAACAGACGATAATATTTACCAATTTATCTTTATTCTTAGAGCAGCAGGTGGAGCAGTGGGTCATGGCCTCAAAGACCTGCTCTGCCAGGGCACAGCAATGGCTGCTGGCTCCCCAAGGGGCAGGGAGGGCGGCGGGTATGGCAGGCCCAGAGGTGGTGGCTGGCTCCAGCTATCAGCCCAGGGCACAAGGCAGCAGTGAGGGCAGCCCGAAGCCAAGCCAGGAAGTCACTCTGCAGGTCAAGGTTGAGCTGCAGTGTAGTGATCACTGGGCAGGTCCATGGGGACAAGGCCAGGCTGCAAAGCCAGCCTGGTGCTGGCTTACAGGCACTCGGCAGGGCCGAGCTGTAGACCCTGGCGCTGCAGACATGACAGGGCCACAGTCTCTGGAGGCCCAGGGCTCAGCCAACAGGAGCTGGAGGCCCCAGGTGGGACTTGTCATGGCCTATTAGTTCCCTCAGGGCCCTGACACACATATCCTGATGCCCCATTTTGTTTCATTTTGAAAAAAAAAAAAAAGAAGGAGGAGAGGTGAGAACTGGGAGGAAACTCTTACATAACAATGCAATTTATGAGGGGAAATGTAAATGTAAATCTCAATTTCATCTCCTTGCTCCAGCCCTGCTGTATAGTGGAGCATAGCACACGGTGCTTTCCACAACAGCTGTCAGCCAGAGAGTCACAGGCAAAAGGACACATCTGATTGTGGCATGATAGCTCAGGACAATAAAAGATTTCTTGTAAAATAAATACATACCCACATACAGACTGATGTCTCTGAATCACAGCAGTGCAAAGGAAGCTGACATCCTTCATTTTCTTGCAGACCTGGACTACTGCAGTGAGGAAGCCTCCTAAAAATTCAAGTCTTACCATAAAAACAGAAAACAGGCATTAAGATATTAAAAATTATTCCTTCCTCCTCGCTACATTAAAAATCATGAAAGATTATTAAGAAAAGCATACCTATTTGGGAAAGACTAATTTTAAGCACATGCTTAAGTAACACCCTAAAATTTCACTTGAGACACAATTTTGAACACAAATCCATCTAATAAAACAGCAGTTATGAGACCTGATCCTCCTAATAGCATGGACTAAAACATTTCCATGTGTTCTTCAAACAGGAGATCAATTCTTGCACTGAACTTGTGAATTAATTTAGGTTTTCCTATATTTTGAATTTTGATGCTGAACTAAAAGCAGATTTTTCTACTGTCAGCTGTCACAATCATCCTTTAAATGATTAAAACATAGTAGTATGCACAAGATATTTGTTCTAAGGAATGTCTGTTCAAGGAAGAGACAAAGCTGCTACCTGAGGAAGGACACCAAGTAATAAACCTGGTCATTTCTTACCATGATAAATTTTCCTTAAAACCTATAGAGAAGCATCTGTCCACAACAGCACAAAATAGCAATTAAGAGTCTAACGTGTATCTTGGATGCCATTAAAGCCTTGGGCACTGCTGTTGAGAGCTTTCTGTAAGTCATAAGATCCCCATGTGCATATTTAACTCATCAGGGTATATCCAAGGTAAATCCAAGTACTTACTTAAAGTTAATCCCCCCTAAGCCAGAATGGAAAAAAATTCAAGAGTTGGGGAAAGTTTTCAATGTATATACAGGAAAAGAATGACTTAGGCTACAATCTGTCATCCTAACAGAACTTTTTCCCTTTCAGACATCCAAGGTAGTATGTTTACCCTGCTAGTCTATGCTGCAAGTATTTCCTGTAAGTTTAAAGCAATACTTAGAGAAGAATAAATATATATATTACATAAAGGCACATCTACAATATAACAAGGTTACAACTAAAGCTTTTGATGAACTGTCTAAACCACACTTAATCAAGCTGCCTCAAATTCTATTAGAAGAAAAACACAGAGCACCATACAGGATAACCAACCAGTGCTCAGTCACTGATCCCTTGAGCTGTCACACACCAGCATCCCAGGGCTGCCAAACCTTTCCCAGCTGAAGCCACAGCCAGGGAGGACATGGGTACAAGGCTGCTGGACACAGGACAAGTCCCAGCCAGCTCTAGTGAAGACAGCTCTTGGGGCCCTACTCTGCCAGGAAAATAAAAACCTATGGCCTACTACTGGTAATGGCCAAAATACTGAGCTTCTCATACCCTCTTCATAGTCACTGAACCACAGGCCATCACTCAGGACCACATCAAAGATGTTGCAAACTACAAGCTCTCAAGGATGCTGGATCAAAAACAATCAACGTATCTTCCTGGTGTGCTTGCATTTTCTTGTCTAGTCTTGTGTCATGACAGCCTGCACAGGTCTGAGTGAGGCTCATGCTTCCTTATCACCATGCACGGGCTGTTACTTCACCTAGTGATTGAGTTTCATAACCAATGCAAGTTTCACAATAAGTATAAACATGATGATTGTAGAAGTTACAACTATATGTTGTAAAGTTAAGCTCAAAATTCATGCAGTTTTTGCAAACCACAGTGTTACTTTTAAAGGTGCAGTATAATTAAAATCACACCTTTCAACATGAGTCAGCTCATAATCAATAAGGTAGTTTATAACAATTTCCAATCACTGAGTAAATATACAAACATAATTAGTTTCCACATACACAATTATAGGTTGATTAGAAAACACCAATTCCATAATCACATTTGGCCAAATTTTGATCTAGGAAATTGCCTGATGTTTGAAAACAAATAGTTCATACATATCATGCACGCATTGAGCTGCTGTTTGCTAGCAGCTTCTCCAGAGACAGTTTGGACTATTTTATTTCTCATGTAGCTTGTTCTCATAGATACACATCTCAGAAACACTATAGTGCATTTCCAAAATTATCAAATCAGATCCTTTGTAATATGAAGAACTATTTCTATCAAATTCAGAAGTGCTTAAATACCATTTGCATATGTACTATTTTGATATTTTGATAATTAAAAAATTCCACATCATCTCTAATCACTATATGTTTTACAATATCCCCAAGACAGCACAAAGTGAAGTCCTACTGTTATAGAGCTACACATGCTAGCATGATTATTAATTTTTTTAACACACTCCTAAAAAGTAAACTTTTTAAAAAAATATTTGATCAATTCACCTTTGCTTTTTGCAGGTGTGAAAATGCTGTTTTACAAACACAATAAATTTCATCCATTTATAGATTATATATAAAATGTTACAAAAATAGGCTTTATGTATTGGTAATATACTAATTAATATCATTATTAACAACAAGACAAACATCTATACTCACCCAAGGGAACGAGGCTGTTTAAATACAGAAACACCTGAAATTGCATCTATTTTTCCTTATTGCCTATGCCTTAAGCATATTTTTCTCTGATTTTAATGTCAGACATGACAATTGACCTGGAAAAATCCTTATAGGTTTTTTTTTCAAATACGTGTATCAGTTAATAAAACAAACTAAAAACAAGCTAACATAAAGCTAAACAATATAGAATTAATGATAGCCAAATGGTTGGAATGGAGTATTTAATCTTCTGTAATATCAGTGGAAGAGGAAGAGAAAAAAAAGTTAAGATTTTTAATCAACATCTAACCTTATTTATCCAACATAAAGCATCTCTCACCATAAGGTTTTCTGGTGATATTAAGGCTATTTAGTATGTTTGTATCACAGAATCACAGCGCCACTGGAGTTGGAAAGGACCTCTAGTCCAACCCCTCCACCAAAGTAGGTTCACCTAGGACAGGTTGCAAAGGATTGCATCCAGGCAGGTTTTGAATATCCCCAGAGACTCCACAACCTCCCTGGGCCACCTGTTCTAGTGCTTCATCACCCTCAAAGTAAAGAAGTTTTTGCTCATATTTAGATGAAACCTCCTGTGTTCCAGTTTGTGCCCATCTCTCAAATGTCTATAACTAAAAGCATTATTGTTACTTAATAAGTTTTACTCAATATTCTTCAAAATTGTTTGTTAGTCTTCTGTTCTTGTTTGTCAACCTTTGGTTCCATCTCTCCTTTGTAACAAACTTCATTTTAACATTGACAGTAGTCATGACACTTGTGCACAGATATCACCATTTCTTTTTTTCCTTCTCATTTACGCTTCAAAGATACACTTTTTAACAGATGAATTAAAAACACTACTTACAGGCTTAACTTCTGACTTTCAAAATTAACTCTATCCCAGTCATGTTAGAACTACTTACATTCTGAGAGCAGTACATATTACTCTATTTAAAAACCTGCTTTTTTTCCACTTCTCCTTTTTGATATCCCTTTTCACCTTCTGCTCATCTCTCAAAATTATCCCTGCTTATTGGACCTGTTCTGCCAGTTCTCCCAGGTACTGGTATCACTGTCCAGTCTATCTTAGTTTAACCAAGCAGTTAATGTCAGTATTTCTCACATCCTATGTGTCCAGACGATGCAGCAAGGCAGTGCAACAGCAGCAGTCACAGCTCTCACAGCATCTTTGCTTGCACACTTCACTATTTTCTCCCTTCTTTCACTCCTCCACCTTCTATTTTTACAGTGACCTGAGCAGCAATGAGCTTTAAAGGATTTGCTTTAAAAATACCCAATGTTTCATTAACAGGACCATAGGTTCTAGTAAATTTTTACTCCCCTGAGAAGGGTTTGTAATTTGGGTCAAAGCATCCACAGCGAGGCTCATTGCTTTGATAGGAGGGTGCTTCTAGAAAGGGCCATGGCCATGCCTTGCTTTGTTACTGGTGCTCCTTTAAACCCTTCAGCCTTACAGACTCAATTGTCTGCATCCTAATTTTTAAGGTATTTCCTGCCTCAGTACTTAGAGTCTCCTTACTTTACATGAAAACCTGACTATAATTTAAAAGAAAAACAAAAAGTACTCAGGGAAGAGTTTTCCCAGGAGGTTTCCCAAACTCAGTAAGAAAGGCCAATCCAGTGTGGGTTTTCTTTCCTCTACAGAGCACTATGGGATTTTAAACCCTCAATAGCCTTCTTGGCTTCTCTATAAATTCAAAGTGTTAATAAATTTAGAGGAGATAGGAATAAAAGAGTAACAATATTCAGATCATACAGTAACAGGCACCACAATAAAGGTTTTTGAACAGTAAAAACTGTTGCATGAAAGCCCTTTTTCCACAATTCTCTGGAACTTAGAGAGAAATCTCACATTGCATCATTGCAGCTAATATTGATGTCCCAGACTACCCACGAATTGTATAAACTGAGATAAGGACATCTAAAAGAAGTTGGAGGGTGGGGGACTGTAAGAAACCACATAGTAACTTGCTGCAAGTGTTTCCTGATTCTTTGAAAGGGCTTTTCTGTAAGCAAAACTGCAAAGGGACTAAAAGTAACACAAAACTTAAGCTTGCTGTGCAATGAAATTACCCAATATACGCCGCCAAAAAAGGACTGTATTTGTCTGATTCGAGTATATTTTAGTCACTCTCCTCTTTTTTCTCCTGCCACATCTCTCCAGCCCCACTCCCTTGCAAGACTTCTCTGAAACATCCTGACACCACTGTAGGAAAAATAAAGAATACAACCCAGAGTGCACCAGGTAAGATTACAGAATTCCTTTTCTATCCTCTATGATCCTGTTTAATCCCCTGAAATAAAATTTTAACAAGCTTGATACACTTAACAACTTGTATATGTGACTCTTGCAAAATTAGCAAAATACCAAGCTGCATTCATGTTATTATTAAGCAAAAAAAAAAGTAATTGAAAGCAGAAATAAACTTTAGAAGATTGACATGAAATACAGTTTTATAAGTTCCATAATTTTACTAGTCTACTAAGCTTTTAGGTTTGCAAAACTACAATTAAAAACAATCACAAATTTTTCTTACGCTATTTCTTGGGATGAAATAACAATACGTTAAGAAGTTTTGAATATGGAAAATAAATTTAAAATGTTGAACAAAGACATCTGAGGCAAGACCCTCTTGAATCTTTAAAACCAAAAAAAAAAAAGATAGCTAAGTAAGAAAAAACTGCTACTAGCCTATACAGTTATTGCATTTCTATCATAATGTGAATACATTTTGGTTTTATTACCAAGGGTAAATGAGTATAATTTGACATTTATACTTCTTTGACTTCAGTAATATTAACAGCAACAAAATTTAAAAAGGCTTTAAAACATGCTAAATTTGGAGTTTGAGCACACAAGAAAAACTGAACACTTTATTCCATTTTACCAGTATAGTTTAATAGCTATAATAATATTGCCACCAATGTACATGCTTATAATAACAACCAGAACTGTATCTTCTGCTTAATCATTAGTATATGAATAGTAACATTACAAATACTACATTTAAGTATTTCTAAGTACAGCTTTATTTATCTAACCTAAATTGCATTCAAATCACACAGAAGTTATCCTGAAATTGTACTATATTGCAAACATCAGTACAATACAAAAAAGACAATTCTGTTAAATTTAAAACATTAAGGATGAAACATGGAGGGAAGGAAAAATTAAAAAAAAATTTAAAAAATCATACAACTTTCAATTATTTGTATATTATCACCAGTCTTCACATGTATCTGAATCCTGCTATCTGAGGAGGATAGTGTGTTGCCTAAATGGATTACCCGTCTTTAACAGATGTTTGACAGGCTCTCTGAGCTTGACGTATTTACAGTCCTGAATTTCCCTATTAATCAATAAATAATAACTAGAAGTCAACAATTTTTCCTGAACAACTTTCAGGATAGTGGGCTTTTTCCTCAAATTCAAAACCTACTGAACTGGACTTCTCTGTTATAGTTATCCAAGTAAGCCAGATTCTCAGAAGATGTAAAAATGGTGAAGTACTGAAGACAAGCCTCAAATAGCAAGTCTCTGAATGAAATAAATGTAAATTCCTGAACCAATACAGTGTTCACTTTTCACAGTCTAGGTTGTTCAGGATATGTGAATGCTCCTATGATTCCATGTCCAAACTATTAAAAAGCAAACTATGACCGTCTACAATGCATGATAAAGGTAAGTAAAGGATTACCTGAGGTGCTGCCAGCCACAAGCTAACTGCTACATCAACATGCCAAAGTGTCCACTCTAAGACAGCTACACTGCTCTGGGATCTAAATGTCTATCTCCGCCTATAACTTCCATGCTGTACCATGTACTGACAAATGCTAGCTTGGTATTTTGTATCTTGTTTCATAGTCCAAGCAGAGGTTTGGTGCTTGCCACAAGTAGCTACAGGACATAACAAAAGTCAAAGACCACTCCTTATATTTTCAGTTACAAAATGAAGGCAATTTCTAATTTCCAGGCATTGTTGTAAACTGGCATTGATTTGGAATTGCACCTATTTTTTTAACACCTAATTAAACATCAGACAATTCACCCTGGTTCTGAGGAAATGGCTGAGCTAGAATATAGTGCTATATAAAGACAGACACCTGATTCTCCTTTTCCTGTCTTTATTATTTCTTCTCTTCTCTGGAATTCATCTGTCGAAAAAATTACAATAAATTTCTTCAATGATTTGCACTTCCCACAGGCAGTTCTGACATTTTTGCTAGGCAACACCATACCTTAGCACATAATTTTCACTAGAACATCATTCACGTCAGTATAACAAAAAGAGATTGTTTTTAGAATCATTTTTCCCTGAATCATATGCCATAATCATGAAAAGGGGAGGGGGGGGAAGGGATATTAGGAGCATGTAAGAAAGAGGGTTTCTTTTATGTGTCTATACAAGAATATCTTCCTCCTAAGATTTCCTAGTAAAGTTTAATAGCTATTAAATTATTTTTAGCAGTATGGCTTTCAGATTTGAACTCTGAAATTCTACAGAGAATGACAAGTGTACGCCTATGATTTTTTATACGTATTTTATTATTTCTCATCTAGTAAATCTGTACCTATCCAATATGAACTAGTTTATTGTCACAGTTTAAGGTCAGAGTGGCCCCACAGACCTGTAACAGACACTCTCTGTTAACTCCCCCTCTCCCCAAAGGGAAAGAGAAAGGGAATAAGAGAGAGAGACTTAGCCATTAGAAAAGGAAACTAGAGCAGCTTTAATGAAAATTAAAATTATAATAATAAAAATGAAATATATACAAAACCAGTATTGAACCCACCCTCCCTGATGGTAATTACATCACTGTCACCACTGATGCTGTGGAGCAGGCACTGGGGGAGTCCCAGACTGGGCCCCACAGCAGATGGGAGCTGTGCTCGGGAGCTGGATTCTGGTACCGGGTTCAGGAACACACAGA
>WTSP01017975.1:255708-315554 GCA_025331215.1 Actenoides lindsayi | reverse complement strand
TGACTCCACCACCTCCCTGGGCAGCCCATTCCAATGTCTGATCACCCTCTCTGTCAGGAAGTGCTTCCTGATACCCAACCAAAACCTTCCCTGGAGCAGCTTCAGGCCATGCCCTCTCGATTGGCCACGCCCTTCAGATCGCTCTCCCCCGGAATTTGGCCATGCAGGGGTTTGGAGGCGAAGTGGAGAGTGGGAGGCATGGGGCTGGTGTTCGCAGCTCTGGGTTACAGGCTGCAGCCAGCACCCCCTGTGCCCACTGCTGATCTACAGTGCCAGCCTCAGAAGGGTACCCTCCTTCAGCTCTGCCTGCACCACCCAGCATGGGGTACACAGACCAGTAACGACTTCCCAGCTCTGCACTGTGCTCTTGGGACACAGGTCAAGCGGCCTGACTCCTGGAGCTGTGCTCAGATCATTAGAGCAGTGTATTTTGGAGGCATTAAGACTTTATTATATCCCCTTACAAGCTTAACAGCACTTGGCACTATGCCTCTGTGTGGTTCAAGGGGGCTCTTATTCTAGACGCTGTGTTTTAAACCAAACCAAGATGGCAATCCACAAACCCTGTCACATGGGGGTTAGATCAAGCTGAACCCTTTAATGCTGGCTAGTGAATTAAGTCTTTAATAACACCTAGAAAAGGATCTCTGCATCACAGAAGAACAAACTTTGCTCAAAAGAGGTTATCAATGGGACCCCAGGAGACCAGTCACTGTGAAGCTTTACTTCATTCTAGAAATGTTTTGGAAGCAATTACTTCATCTTGTTCTTTATTCACAGGATTCACTTAACTGATGACATTATGGCTCAGTCCATTAACTAAATGGGTTATATATTTTCTCCAAGTTTTGAGGAAGTGATGTTGCAGCCTATGTGGCTGTCACTGTCAGCAGTCAGTGGGGACAGATCTTCATTTGTTTAGTGAGGTTTACCTCTGCTGAGATCTTAAATATGATATATCCGGCTCTGGGTCTTTTATAACATTTGAGCAGGATTTGGAAAAAAAAAAAAAAAAGCAAAAAAAAAAAGCAAGCAAGTGTTATTTTCACAAAAATTCCTGGCAGCTGTACCGTTTATTATGAGAGGAAAACGGAGCAAGAAAAATTGGCATGTCATTTCTTAAATGAATTTATATCCTCATTTCCTTTAGAAAATGAATCCTTGCTCCATCTAGCCATTTTCCATCAGTCTGCAGGGGCAAAGTTTGCAGAGCACAATTGAAATACACAGTTATAGCACAGGCCAGCGGGCCATATATGGCTTTCATAATAAGATCCTCCCCTACCCTTGCTGCCGGTAGTGCTTATAAAGGTTTTATTTTCCATCAGTTAGCCATGCAGCAGGTCTTAAAAGTCAGCAACAGCTCAGAAAATAATCAAGGACACAATCAAAATTCTGGTCACCAGGGCCAAAATGACTCTGAAGGCTGCAGGGGCCATCGCTCCGGTACAAGCCCATCTGCTGAGACCCGACTCTTGAGCTGCATTCATCCCGTGCCCCTGTGTCTGGGGGTAGGGTGCCAGGTGTTCCTTTTGTTGTTTCTTTACAATGTCTCAGCATCGCAAGGAGGAGAGGCAGCAGGCTGGGGAGGAGATTTGCCAAAAGATAAGTGAATTCGGGAGCCAGTAAAAAGCACCGCTTTTGGGAGCTGTCACAGAATGCTGTCAGTCAAAAGAAGTTTCACAGAAAATCTCCAAAACAACCTCTTCCTCCTCCACGTTCATCCGCCTCCTCTGAGGGGGGGTGGTTAATATACTAACTACAACATAACCGCTTGGAAAGCACTTTTCATTTTGAGTCACCACCTCGCTATTTTTGCAGCCGCAAATCCAGACTGGTGGAGTTGATGTCATTACTCTGATCCATACAGGAACAACCTGGGCAGCTGGGGTTGGAGTTCTAAGGAAAAAAGAGGCTCCCGGGAAGTGTCTTCTGGGGAAGTCCGGATGCAGGCAGTGCAACACAGTGCCAAGGAAATGAAGGAGAAAGAGGATAATAGCACTGTACTGTCATTTCTGGTTGACTCCAGTTTGTGTTTTAAACTATTATCAAATTAGGAAAAAGGAGAGGCAGGGGTGAAAGAAAAAAGGGGAAACATTTCATTTCCCCCCAGCATAAAAGGCTTTGGTTTGGATACAGCATTTAGGGTTTTTTTCGTTTGGTGTTTTTTTGTTGGTTTTTTTGGCTTGTTTTTTTCTTTTATCTGAGATCTTAAAAAAAAAAAAAAAAAAGCCAGGAAAGAAATTTCAACCCCAAAAGTTATTTCAAAACAAAAAAAATCAAAGACTCCTGTTCCAGCAAAAAGCTCACTGGGACTGGGTGGCAGACAGGGTGGGAACACCAGACATCAGTCCCTGGAAGCCTGACAAACACAAGGGAGGGCCTGAACGCAACAAAGCTGGGACATGAAACCCAGAGAATCTCCTGATGATTTGGGTCAACATATGGTTCAACACACCATCTTTGGCCAACCCCACTGTGTTTCAGTCTCCAGGGTGGCGTACGTGCCTTTCTCACATCAGAAGTGGCGAGCATTGATGGCACTAGGGAAGGAATAAGCTCCTCTCATCATCTCTCATACACGCTCCTGTATAAATGGGGTGCTAAAGTGCTGTTTGCTTAAGTAATATCTGATCTACAGCTCTCCCGGATCTACTTAAAACTCAGAGGAAGTGTCCTGGTTGGCATTTTGCCTGTTGCACGAAAGCAGCACAACCAGCGTTAGCCAGGGTCCCTCAGTCACAACAGAGCGTCAGCGCGAGACATCTTCCCTGACAGGGTGCTGGGGCTGCACATCCACTGACCACAGGCTGATGTCAATGAGACTATTATGATTTCACCCAGCCATGCTGCTCTGGCTGCAGTTTCCTTCATTCCCCGAACAGCAGGGAAGGTCTAGACTGGAGCTACAAAGATTTCCACACGCACACAGACAAATGCAATTTTTTTTCCTGTCCTGCCAGTTTCACCAACCATGAGAACAATCCACAAAGCACACGAAGGCTTTCTTTTCTCTGACCTGCTTGGCTGGCTTTTCTTAGCCCGTCTGAATAACTGTGTAGCCTAAGCATGAACACACAGAAAACATCTCTGTGGTAGGGCCTCTATTGTAGAAGAGTTAAACTCTGGGAGGGAAGAAATGCAGGTATTGAAGGACCAGTGAAAGAGAAATACATCCACGGCTGGGGAGAGGGAACTGTGGGATGGAGAGAGACTGTTCAAGGCTGGGACTAGGTGTGCAAGAAGAGGAATTTCCCCAGTTTTTTTTTCTTCATACAGGAGACTAGCATCTGCATTTGGATCTGAGCTCCACTCCTATCCCTCTCATGAGGCAAAGGACAGACAAACACGCTGGGTCTGAAGCCTCCAAATGCAGGGGACTCCCAGGGTGCACAACTCCACACAGAGGTCCTTCACAGCACAGTCTGCCTGAGCTGCTGCCCTGCTGTCCTCAGAGCAAAGGCTTCCTCCAGGATGGGAAGGAGCTGTAGTCAGGGGTAATTTATTCAGCCAGAAGAGAATCCAGCATCTGACTTCGCTGTGTGCTGGGTTGGGATCTGTCTATTTTGCACCAGAGGGGCAGACAAGAGTGATTCAAGCATTGCAAGTCCTCCACAGTACTCCCTGTGGGCAGATGTTCTCCTGCTGTGTACTTTGTGCTTTCACTGATGAACCCAGCAGCATTTGAGAGCTCTTAGTTGTGCTCTCAGCTCTCTCCATACCCAGGGTCTGGACAAGCTCTGAGTCTGCACAGCACCTGCCTTCCCCAGGGAGGGAACCACAGCACGACAAGCCGCAAGGGAGAGGTGAGCTGCTGCATTCGAGGCTCTCAGTCTGGTGAGCTTTATATTGTCTCTGTGCAGCGAGTGCCCTCAAACACAGAACTAAACAGAGAAAGACCAAGTATGCAATACCTGAGTGGGGATTTGCCCTGGCACTGTTAGCCAGGATGCTCAGGCTAAACCTTTAGGTACCATACAGCAGAGCCCGGCACTGAGGTTGCTCCAGCTTTGGAGAGCTTGCATCCTCCCAGGGCACTCAGGCAAGAGGCCATAGAGCTGCTCTATGAGCAGCAACCCCACCACAGGAATAGGAACGCTAATGGGGCCTGGAGCAGCTCAGGAACCAAGCACTCTGTGTACAAGGTGTGTAACAATGAGCTGCTCGCTCAGGTTAATGCTGAGACACCTCCTGCGTGACTCTGCAAAACCCCCAAAAGACAAAAATATTTAAAAAACAAAAACAAACAAACAAACAAAAAAAACCCCAAACAAGGTCAGAGAAAGCAAGAGAAAAAACGCTGCAGTGATTCATGTACCTGTAACCCATTTGAGAAAAGCAGCCATGACCAGAGGCATTTTTATCAGACAATACCATGTCAGTAGACTTGGCTGCTTTTAAGTCATTTTCCCTGAAAAGGGCTGATTTTAACGTAGGCAACAATATAAATAATTTGATAATAATCTGACTTTTATCAACCTCAGGGTTTAAAGAGAAAATAAAATGGGGGAAAAGGACAAACACCCACATGTACAGGAGAGAGGACCTTCAGGAGAAACGCAACTGCTGGGTGTGCTTGGATTTGATTTTCAACTGTTCTTAAATAACAGTACAAAGGCATGTAAGAGTGAATTATATTAACGAAATGTTGATTCAAAATACTAATACACTGTAAGAAGAATAAATGATTCAATCTCCCACTGCCCCTATTTTCAATGAAGTAGCTTTCTCTGTTTGCAGACTCTGTAATACAAAAGGAGAAATCAAAGATTTCTTCTCTCTGCCCTTACTTGGTGTGCACTCCCAGTCCAGTGCAGTTGTTCCAGTTATTCTTAAAAAACCCCAAACAAATCAAAACCCCTTCAGGAAATGAAAGTTAAAAGAATACTTGTTTTGTTTAAGGATCCCTCCTTCTCTGATATGTTTAACATATTTGTGTCAGGTGTTACAGTTGGCATCAACTGCTGTTGTATTGGTGAATATTTGCTTTTCTATTTGAGTTTGCACAATCCCTATCTCACAATGGTGCATGCCAACAATTTCCATGCTGGAAAACACAGAAATAAACACAGGAACAACTGTTCAGCATTACTGTGTAGCGACCAGAGAAAATTATTCCTTCCCCCCCCCCCTCCTTCTTTCCTAATGACTCACACCTTCCAAAATCACTTAATCTAAAGTCCTGCTTTTCCTCTTGAAGTCACTTCTCTCTTTTTCCCTTTCCAACTAACCAACTTAGTAAGAAATAATTTGCATCTCAGTCCTTTTTATTCTCTGATAAAAGCCATCCAATCTCCATGAGAAGTGATGGGGAAACCTCCAAAGGTTTCAATTCATTTATTTGAAGCTTAGCTGAACCTTTAAACGTCCCACCCTTCTGCCTAATCCCTCAACAAGCTCACATTTCCCCTTTACCCTCCATGGGCTTGTCTACAGGGAAATACCTTCCCAGAACAGCTGTACTAGAATAATTAATCCACTATAGATAGGCCAGTGAAATATCCTGCCTGGGTATTTTTCCGGAATAAAACTTACCTAACTCCAGAAGCATGGCTCTGTGAAACCATAGCTGTTATTCCAGGACCCATGCAGGGATTTATCCTAGTGCAGCTTGAATGGACACACTATGCAAGGAAATTTCCTGCACAGGCAGCTAGGAAGGTCAATCCCCCCAGTAAGGACCTGAGAGACCATGAACGGCAAAAAGATACTGGGATTAGAACTGGGGCTGTTCTCTTCCTCCCTGAGATGTTTTGCTCATCACCATCATTAACCTCATTTAACATCAGCACAGGACAAGAAGGAGCATAGAGGAAATGCCTGAAGCATGGGACAAATCTGGCTCCACTGAGGTTAAAGACTATCACCTTTGTTTGCATTAGGAGTGCAGATCTGTAAGCTGTTCAGACATACAGCTGCTCCTAAGTGTGCTTTTCCAGATATACATAAGGGAAGGTTTCAGTGGTCTGAGGTTTTATTTCTAGTGCCTGGCCCGGTTTTTCTAAACCATTCCCTAGTCCCAAAATCCAGAGGAACTCAGATCCCACCATGGGATCTTTCCAGGACTCTCCAGGTGATGCTGTGTGCTCAGAAAGCAGACAGGAGCAGGCAGCGGGGGAAAGGCTGGGAAGGACCCAGGCTACTGTGTTGGTGATGTTACCACCACCTTCACCACCTCTGCCTTTTGGTGAATTCTTCTCAGCCTCGTGCCTTGGATTCCCATTTTTATAGCAGGGACGTAAAACTGCTTTGGGGAGTAATTGACAAACAGAGAGCCTGGAAAGTGTAAAGCGCTACACAGGAGCTAAGTGCTATCATCAGGAGCAATTCTGATCTTGATTACAATGAGGTAAAGCTGGAAGCCCTATGCCATAGAAAGATTTAAGCTGATAAAAAAAAAGATCAGAATCAGGGTCTTATGATTTTAAATGTAAACTTAGGCAGATTCCCTGCTGAGTTACATCTGCAACTGTAATAAGATCATGGAACATGACAACTTGTCATTTCAGTAAGAGATATAGGGAAAATGTCCTCTAAAAAAAAAAAATTAAACAGGAAGGAAATTTTTAAAGTGTTTTCTTTGGCTCTGAAACATATGCCCGGGGAGAAACTGTTCTCAGCAATGCAGTGGATCTTGAAATATTTACTGGGTCTGGCATTTAACATAATCTTTCTTGTATAAGTGATACAGAAAAAACACATATTATCTTAGACTGCAATCTAGTGTGAGGATGAGATGATATTTTAATAGGGCAGCATTCATCAACTGTAACGAGAGAGGAAGTGTGCTCCAATCCAATGTGCCCTGTGGGCAATGTAAATAAGAGCAAGTGACTTCGACCATCAGATAAGTGCAGCAATGGGAGGCAGACAGATGGACAGACAGACTGCTAGGGAAGGCAGGCAGTTTGGGGAGGGTGATCTAACTGGGACAAGTATGGTACCCATTGCCCATTTTAGTGGGATCCCATCCTCTCACTCCACTCTCATTAGTGCACCCAACAAGGGTCCACCTGGAAACCTGAATTTCTTACTTGGTTTGCAGTGGGACTTGCCTGTCCAGCCAGTGACGCTACTATTTTCAGAAGTAACTGATTTTTTAATTATTCTTTTTAATAGCCAGTAGCTACTGCTTTACAATTTTGTTTCTGTCCCTGTTGGACACACCATAGAGCAGCACCATGAACCTCCAACTGTTCTTCCAGCAAGATCTGAGTCTGACCACACAGCTAGCAAGGGGGTCAGGATGTGTCCATGTCATAGCTGCAGACTGAAATCAGACCTGGGCAGTACATTTCACAGCCACAAGAACATCCTTTCGAGATTTTTCCAACACAAGTTTGGAGAGCTGCAATATAAGACTACCAAGCAGCTTACCCAAGGAAGACCTGCTTCCATGGCAAGGTGCATAACCATGGCTCTGCATCTTCTGGCACGGTTCACAAGGGCTGGGTGGGCTCAAAGGCATTTTTCCTTTTTCTCGACCCTGGGATGGTCAGCAGCCAGATCAGTCCTGAACACAATTTAGCTTTAGCTGGAACACTAATCATCCTATTGAGACTGTCATGCCCACCCAGCACTGCCAGAAGGCAAACTGCTCAGCCCACGTGCCCTGCCACTCTAGACTTGTCCCCAGACATCACCATCCATCAGCAGCTGGGATGCAGCCCCCGCAGAGCTCCCACCACATCCCAGTGCTTCCCCATTCATCTGCATTGCCAACCAGCTACAAAACAGCAGCACCGAGGGGCTGTAAGTTGACTTCTCATTATCACCATGACTTCAGCAGCTCAGGTAATCATTTTCAAATTGCTGCTAATTGCTATTAATTTGTGTACACAGCAGCCCAAGTGGCTACAGAGCCAGGGTGGCAGAGGGCAATGCCTGGCTCTCAGGTCCTAATTTTATCTCACTTTCTAAAGAAGGGTCTGAACCTCCAAGGTTTTGGCTTCGTCAGATCCCCTTGTTATGAAGTCATGAGAAAATATTTGTGGTTGGGTGATTTCCTTTTGCCCTAGACAGCTGTCAAGAGCAGCAGAATGGCCCAAGGCAAGATGTGATGTGGGTGTAAGGAGTACCTTAAGCCCGTAAGTTAAAGCGACGGGTTAGAAAGCCTGAGGAAAAAGTGAGCCAATAATTGCTGAAAATCTTCCTCTTCTGCTAAGTTTATTTAGTCAAATTTAGTGGCCCCTCTCCAGGCCTTCAGCCTTCTCCACACCTTAGAAAAGAACCTTATTAATCATTTTGTTTCTGTTGTTTAATTATGCTAAGTATCAGCAGTACAGATCAATGCTTAGCTCTTGTAGAGCAAATCCTGGACTGCAGCTTCCCAGCGGCTCCCGCTGCAGGAGGAGCAGGAACAGCTTTGCAGACAGCACAAGCCAAAGAGGATTTGGGTTTCCTGAAGCAGCAGCCGGCACATCACTCACCCCGGTGCCATGCCATGCACAACGGCACCACCCCCCCATGGCAACCGGAGCAGAGCTGCCTCTCTGACTAGGAGTTGCCATTCAAAAGCCTTGTCAGAAGTTTAAGCATTTCAAAAGTGTTGTTGCAAATTACATTTTAGAAACTGGGATATCAGCTGCTGCCTAAAAGCCTCCGAGCAGTTTTGAGAAATGCAACCAGAGCCTCAAGAGCCCTCCCAACAACTCCAGGTGAATCAAAGTGGAAATATCTGTTGCCTGTATGTTGTTTGGACTAAAAAGGGATTAAAAAAACCAAACGAAACCTCTTTATTACACCCTGCCAGCTCTGCAGTAATGAGTAGTCTTTACTGAGAATGGATGAAAACTCTTCACCAAATGTAAAAGGAGAAGGAGGTGGAAAAATGGATTAACAACTCCGAGACAACTGTCGCAGATCGCGTTTGTTCTTCTTGAAAAAAAAATAAATAGTTTTGATGAACAAATGCACATCTCCTCACCTCTAAAAAATATTACAAAGTGAAAGAAAATCTGTTGAATAGTCACTATTTTCAGTGGTATCGGCGGGGGAAACGGAACTTGTCTGCAGAATCAAAAGGTTTCAGAGAGACAGGAAAGGGCAGAAGGGACACTCGTATTTGATTCAACATCTTCCAAAGTAGCAGTCACAATGGATGGCTCTGGACAGCAGCAGCACCTATTGCTGGGCACAAAGGCAAACCCGTGTAGTTGGCAAATTGCTGCTTTGGGATTGACAGTTGCTGTCGAGAGTCGCACCGAGGGCGGGGGGCTCAGGCAGCCCCTGCCAGTACAAGGTGGGGTGTCCAGCTGCACCCCTGCACCGAGCCACCCCGCACACAGCCCAGCATCTGCTCGCAGCTCCGTGCTATGACCCGTGGCTTCCCAGGGAGTCCGGGCCCCAGCACAGCACGCTTCGCTTTGCTAAGCAAACATTTGCAACACAAATAACTACCTTTCTCTCTAGTAGCCTTTGCGCTCCAAATAATTTTACTGGAGTGCTCATTCTCATTCAATTAAAAATTAAATTATGTTTATACTAATGGCAGACTTATTTTTTAATAAAAAATTAAAATTCAGCTTTTGCTTCTCCTGCTAAATGAGTGTGCACAGAGCTGCCTCTCTTCAGAGGTCTCGGTCTGAGTCTTTTATGAAACACTCACTGAATATAGACTGACTGGTTATCAGGTAATATTTTATACAAAGATTGAATCTTTATTTAATAGTCAGAGTCTTCTATTGATTCATGAAGCCAGTAATGGTGACTAAGAGAGCTGTGATTCATTAGCACCTGTTGGTATCTGAGGTTTGAGATTCTCCCCCTTTACAACCTCTGCTTCTGCTTCCCCTAAACACACACATTTATTTTTTTTAAATAAAAACAAATAAAACAAGAAGGCTAGTTTTTGGCAGTAGCTCTACAATTATAGTAAAATTTATATGTGTCATACCTGCAGCTATTTCAGACCCATTTGCAAGTTCCTAAAACCTCTCAAACTTATCTACCATGCTATTTATCTTTGTTTATTTTTCAATCAGATAGGAAATACAAGGTGAAGTCAAACATATGAGCTATAAGAAAACTGTGTGCAATTCACGAGAGCTACAATGCTCAAAAATTAGCTATTCCTTGTCCATTTTATACATGAACATACACAGTACCCTGCCTACAAGAGACCCAATTTTCCCTGGGAAAAAACCCAAACCAAAACAAGAAAACAACAAAACAACAACAAAAAGATAAATCAGCCATGTCCATATGTAGCTGGTAACGTACCTTTGAATCAGCCAGCAAAAAGAACTAGCAAGGGAGAAGTCTCAAAAAAGACAGGGGGAAAAACCCAACTCCACCCCAAGCTTTGTACACTTTTAGGGCAGTTCAGTAGTTCTAAGTTCCAAACACAGGCAGGTCACACGGGCTGCAGCACTGAAGCTTTAGAGGCACCTCCATCTCTGCAAAGTTGCTTCAGTTTCCTCTCCAAGGAGTGAGACCCTTCCCCAGCGTGGTCTGGAGGCACCAGCCCATTCCAGACCCAGTGTTCATTTTTACACAGAGAGGGGGTTGCATCTCCAGTAGCTCGTGGGCTGGGGACCTGGAACAGGGTCACCCAAGCCATTTTTGGGGAATGAACCTTTGCCAAACTCTCTTAGTTGTGCTCTTAGAGATGCAGACAGTAACGGCCTCAGGCTTTGCTCTTAGTGATCTGAAATCATTACCTTTAACGGTGGGTCTCTCACGCTGATGACTCTTTGAAAGGTGCATGGAGCAGGCAATGAAACCCAAGACCTTCTTCCCATGGGTGAGTCTCCCTAGCTCCTCAGACCAGCTTTATACTCCCACTTCCCCTAATCATCCTCCTGCCTGATGAGATTATGAGCATCAGGCATGAAGTCTTGGCCTCGTTAAACCAAGTCTGACTTTTACCACTGGTGTCAGCAGGGCCAGGATTTTGTTACAGGCCCTATTTCCCCAGGCCTAGCGAATGGCAGACAGAGCTTCACCTGAGGTAAAGCTGGGTTCTTGCAGGATTTAATTCATTAGTGGGTCATGATTCGACACTTGCAGACACACCACTGATTCTTTCTCTGGAACTGTGAGCCCAATAAAACCCAAATATTTGAAATTCAAGCTCTAAGGCCACTCAGACCAAAACCACTATTTCTTTCTTTTTTTTTTTTTTTTTTTCTTTATCCTTTGCTTCACAATCCACCTTTAAAATCTTTTTTCCCTTGGAGCCTGTCAAAGCTGCCTCCCCAGGGCTCTCCCCTATTGTGCCTGTCCTCATGCAGTCCCTTTGTAATACCCAAGCTGTGCAGTTGATGCTCAGACTGAATTAGAAAGCAGGCCTGCGTCTGATCTGCAAACATACCTCCAGCCTTATTTTCCTTCCCTTAATGTATTCCAGTCTATGCCTGGGTAGTTAAAATCTTCAATTTCTACCACTCTCTCCTTTTTACATGCCTGTTTTATTTGCACAGTCATTTCACAGTCCAGTTGTTCTTTCTGGTCAGGTGGCCTATAAAATATTTCTATTACTAGTTTACTCTCTGAAACATCTCCAACTGCAGCCCATAATGATATAGCAGGCCCATTCCAGCCTCTCTCAGATCCCCACTTTCAAAGGCTAATAAATCCTTTTCCTTCTCAAATAGCTCTCTCTTCTCTCATTCCCTTCTCTTCCTCCCCAAACAATCTAAACAATCTCTACTCTTTAATGTTAATACCTCTGTTATCTTCTAAGGAAAGTACAGCTCCGTCCATACCTATTTCCCAATGGGCAATGCCTACGTGTGCAGCTCAACTCTGAGCATCCACACTGAGACACAGCAATAACCGCCCTCCTCCTCCTGTTCCTGTACAAATATAACCTCTTCCTGACTGCCTTTGGGTCCGGTGGCTTTGCTGTTCCTGCTCCATCACCCTGAAAGTCTCCACCAACTGCTGCTAATTTGTCTGGAAGGGAGGATCTGGTTAGAGTTGAGGATTTCTACTTTTTAATGCATTTCTTCCACTGTATCCCATAAATATATTTAACTGGTTTTTTTCCACTGCCACTGTACGAAGCATCCTTCCATCTGTATTGTGGTGTAGGCTGGTAAGGTGAACCTAGTGCTTGGGGTTGAAACTGGCCTTGAGGTTTTCACTGCCTTTTACCTTGACCTCCAATGCCTTAAATTCCTCCAGCTGCATTTTTCTTAGCACATATTTCTGCTGCAGTGGGAGAGCAGCTCATGAAGTTCTTCTGCCCAGCCAGGTCTCTGCAGCTCTTTTAGGTACTTGTAGTCTTAAGGGGGCAGACACAGCTTTGAGTGAAGCCATGGGCTCTTCCTTGCCATACCCCAACCATCTTGCAGGTCTCTCGCATGTGGCCCATGGAGAAACATGACCAAATGTCTTCTTATGTCCTATACTAAACCTGTGTGTGGATGCTGCAGCACAGGCTCCGCATGATCTGCTAGCTGCCCTCCCGTGTGTAGCCTGCCAGGAGCTCCACATTGGGTGTCCACAGCAAGATTCTCTAAAGTAGTTAAAGGAGGAGTTCACGAACAAACAAAAAGTCCAGAGCTTTCCAAATGATGCTCAGAACATCCCCAGAAGCTGGGATGTTCACATTATTTTCTCATTATTGATATGAAAACACTATGAAACAGCAGATCTCTTCACACTGCAAAAAAGCCAGAGGAGATAGGAGTGGCCTAGGATGTGCTCCCATCTGCCAAGGGTTACCAGTGTGTTTTTAAGCACCAGGCCAAGGTTAGAGGAAATTTACTCTACAGTAAACTTAACTGTGCTAAAAAGGAAATTTGGCCCCAAACTTATTTGGTCCTATCGTGACTGTAAAATGGGATTTAAATGTATTTGTTAGTGATCTGGAGAAGAGCTTGGGAGGAATGCAGAGGGATAAAGCCAGCACAGTTCACAGCACCCAGCAATCCACCCGGCTCACTGCTCAAACTTCTTATTTGCCAAAAAGGAAGAGAAGAGCAATTTCCTTCTTTTCCTCATTTGCAGCCCTGTGACTGGAGTCTCCACAGAGTCCCATGGGGCTCCCTGGAATCCAGGGAACCAGCAGTATTCCTCACCATGGGAAAGTTCTGTTAACACTATGGGTACCACTGATGCAGACACCCACACACCACTGCCATGCTGCATACATCCAGCCAAGCAGCCAAGTGGTTTTGAGCCAGGCCATGGTCTGAAAGCCAGTTACAGCACCATGAAACCCCTGAGAAGACCATATGCAGTGAGTGTCCAATGTTCTCCTGTGTCTCATGCGTTCTTCCAGTTTCCCAGCTATAACTGGTGGTGGTTTTGCAAACTGGGCCACACCTGACCTGCCAGGATGCCTATGAATGTACCACAGATGCAAAGCCCAGTAGCTGCACATCTGTCCGTGTGATGATAGAACTGCTGGTAGTGGTGGAATCTCCATCTTCTTCTCTTCCAGACCCGGTAAGCTTGTGATGTTTCTAGCAAGCTCACAACCCCGATGATACCTCTAGAGCACAACCCTCCGGGAGGTCTCTGTGACATCCTAAGCAGAAGGACTTGGGTGGAGCAACTGTACTCCAGTGCTGTAACTGGAGAGAAGACTACAATTACTAGCCTCTTATCCCACTTGTGTGAAGCTGAGAAGATCCAGAGCACACCTCTTATAAATCTTGGAAAAGTTCCCTGGTGTTGACATATTCTGTTGGGCCTTACAATATAGCAGTTGGACTTGGCCTTAACTGGGTCAGGTGGATCTCACTTTTACCCTAAATCCACGAGCATAACATTTTAGTTCGTCTCACTCCTCTTCCAACTTCCAGCTGATGTTCCTAAAAATCTGTGTATCTGCTTTTCATTGTAATCCCAAAAAAATATTAAATAAAAAGGTTTAGAAGAAGTTTCAGATGTTGCCTTGAGTAAGGACTGATTCACGTCTCCCATGGGCGCACATCTTGCATTAGTGGTCAAATAAAAGATTCACAGTCAAGAGCTGTTAAAGGTTTGATCCTGACATTTATTTTATATGTGACCAAACCAAATTAATTTTAACTCTTCATCTATAACTTTTCTCATCTGGAAGATTGGCTAGTAAAGATAATCCAAACCCACACATTTTCTGATACCAGATTTGCTGACAATCATTCAGTACTCTCAGATAGAAGGGTGAGTTTATTAGTAGTTAACTTGTCACCCAATAAAATAAAATAATTAAAATATGGGTTTTTCTTTTCCGAGCAGAAATCTCTAACATCATCTACAAGAACAGAGGCAATACATGAGGACAGCTCATGTAGCTCCAGTGCCCTATAGCATCCCCACAGCTACTTGAGACATGTGTATATGAACTTGGGCTCTTTCGTGGACACACCGTCTACTTTCCCAGCTCACTGCACAGACTTGTCTCCATTCCAGAGTGCTGAACCTCATCTCAGCTGCTGGAAGAAGTCACCCCAGGACACTGCCAGGAGGAGGTGTGGTGCAGGGTTGAGCATCTCTGCCCACTCTGAGCCCTGCTATTTGCCCTTCTCTTGTGCAAATGGTACAGTTTGCTAAAAAGGTCATCGGAGTAATGCTGGGCAGCTGTAATGTTATGCAGGGACCCCGGCGTTTATGGTACACAGCATATAGACACAGCTTTACTCGGTAAATGACACAGTTAAACAAGGTAAATCAACAATGAGGGAGAGGATGAGAAAATTATATTGACTGTAATGTTTACAAACACTCGTCACCTTCCATCGCACTGATGAATTGGTAATTTTTTTTCTGGAAGAAAAGATCCCTCTTGCTTTAAAGGCAGCTATTTGATGAGGCACAAGGGAGACAATTAAACATTTAATTCAGTTTGACTTGCTCTGTCATTACGGCTCTTTGTCTCCCCATCCCTTTTACTCTGACCTTTAGGATGTGGTACTTCGTGGGTCGTTTTTATTATTTTTTTTGACCAGGTCAGATCAAAGAGATCCTGTTTCCCAAAGATAACATGAATGCGGAATATTAATGCAGACTTCCCCTATTGTGTCCCTTTGCCTCCCTTCCCCCAGTTTCCCCTGCACCCCACAAGCCCCCCCCTCTGCCCCCCCCGCCTGCAAGCTCATTTGCACAAAAGCACACCGAGTCCCCACTCAGCAGCCCACCTTGAACAAAACACTCCAGGACTCTTGAAACAGCAGAAGTGCTAATCAAGCAGGGCCCTGTGCTGTGTGCTTCTGCAGTGGTTGCCTGGCATAGAAATGGGCTGTCTGGCCGCAGCTATGAGGTAACGTCTGGCTTTTTTGCCAAGCTGCAGAACTAGTCAGACACTCCCTGGAACAACATTTCTTCAGGAAAAAAAAAAAAAAAAGGAAAAAAAAAAAAAGAAAAGTTAGTCAAGAAATGATCTTCCAGAAACTTCCTTGCATCTTTCTGTGTGTGGTTTTTTCTTCCCGATTTTTTTTTTAAAATTTTATTTTTGAGAAGTTATATAACCAAATTACTTAGAATGCAATGGGTTTCATCAGCTGATTTTGGGCAGTAATCTTATGAAACTGATTTCTCACACTTACTAGGCAAACTGGAAATTTGGAAAGGGGAAAGAACACACAGAGAAAATATATACACACACAGATGTACCCCACTCTTTTTCCTGCAACACCGTCTAGATCTATCAGCTATATTTGGATGCAAACTGAAATAGAGCAATACAAATTCAAGCGAGTCAAAGCTAACCTGCATCTGCAGCATCTTTTTTTGCAGCACCACCGATTAATCTGATTAACCAGTTAGAGGAATTTCTTGTTACACTGCAGCAGCAGCTCTTCTTTTCCCCTTAGAAATTCCTTATTTACCGAGGTTGCATAGTATTCTTGATTCAGCAGATTCTGCTTTTTATAATACCACTGACAACTTCTTTTTTTTTTTTCCTGAAGGACAGAAAATAGTTCATTTTTCTGCAGCGAAGGTTAAGAAATAATCTAAACTGATGAGGCATGGCTGTTCCATTGGAGTTTCAAGCTGTGGCTAACAAAACCTCTTGTATTAAATATGTGTAAATATATGCATCAGTCAAAAATTCAGACTTGTCCCTAGGTGACACTCTTCAAAGAGTTAATTCCTGAGAAGCAGCAGCTTTGAAAAGGTGCAAGAAGGAATGTCTTGTCCTCCGGGTAGGACCAGCCAATGAAGCTGGATGCTGGTGATGTAATGCTTCAAACTGGTGCATCATTGGTTCTGGAGATATTAGACTTGATACGATTTTGGAGAGTTTGGTGAGAGGAGTTTTTGCAGAAAAGCCTGTAAATTTCCCTGCACCAAGGACATTTCACATCAATTCTCTAGTGTTCTTCAGCTGGGGCATGTCTAGCTTGTTGAAGTTTGCTCTAATGATAAGATAATACTTCTGTCTTGCGTCTCGGTAGTGTTTAGCTGTTCTGTACCCTGCTATCTGGGAGGCATTTCTCTGAAGTCAGACTGTGCTGGAATGACTTCTCCAGCCTGCCCATGAAATTGAAATGAATTTTTAATAAAAAGCAGTTGTTTTTTCACTGACTCACCTCTGAACTCTTAATTGTTTCAGGCACCAACTTTCATTCCCCCAGCTTCTATTACCTTCCCAGGTTTTCATCTGCCCAGTCTTATTTCTTTAGCTGATTACTTCATGAGGAGATGGCTGATGATGTCTTAAATGAACCTCTCCAGTCTGGGCTTGCTCTGGAGGAATCTGCTTAAACCACCATAATGTCAGTCAGCTCAGGAACACGTTGCCTTTTGCCCGCCAAGGTCTCATGCTGCAGGACTTGCAGGAATGAAGCTGCAGCTGCACTCCCTGAAGCTGCCTGGCTACTCCAGAGCACTAAGTAGCTTATTTGAACTTTAGCCACGATTCAGTCACAGAATTCTCTGAGGTTCTCATCCCTTTCTCTCATCCCCCTTAAATGAAGTAAAGAGTCTTGCAAACCCTACAGGGACGATTAAAGACTTTGTCAAACCAGGGAAGAGGAAACAGGAACTGCAGAAGATGTTCACACGCTGTCTTCCACGAGTCCGCTGGAGATGTGGGCATTGGCGATGCTGAGGTCGAGGCAGCAGCACAGGAAGCCCAATCCAGCCCACAAATCTCTGGAAGCTCTGAGCAGTGCAGTTTCCTGTACTTTCCCTGGGCACCCAGAGGAGCCCTGCCAGTCGCCAGAGGCCAAAGATCACACAAGTGCTGTGGAGAGGAGAGTCATTCCAAGATACAAGTGACTTAGTACTTCTGAGGTCTGCTTCCTTTCCAAACCAGAACAAGAACCTAAAATCCGGAAATCTATGGTAAATGTAATTTTTGCTCAGGTTTTAATCTTATTTCAATAGAACAAAAATGAATGTTTTGATGCAGACTTTTGAAAAGGCATGAAAAAATAGATGATTTACTATAAAGAAAATTAAAAGTGAAATAATTCACTCTGGAAATGGAACTCTTCCTATTGCCTCCCATTTTTGTCTGAAATAAAATAAGAATTTCAATGAAACTGGGTCAGGTTAGTGTCTTGTTTGAATAGCTATACATACCTTCCCTAGGCCAAAATGCTTCCACTTCATCTGATGAGCTTTTCCTAATATCCAATCTAAATCTTTTTTTTCCTGCAAATTAAGCTGATTTCTTATGTTGATGTTGTACTTCCAGAAGAAGTGAAATAACTATCACCCTCTTTAAATAAACCTTCTCCATACTACTAGGTTATTATCATGCCATTCCTTCATCTTTTTTTTTTTTCCCAGACAAACCTGTCAAGTTCATTCAATCTTTTCTTAAGCACTTACTGTATCTAAATTTCAGATAGTTCCCATTGCACCTTCCCTGGGATTTTGTCTCTATTTTTTCAAAAGTTTCCAAAACTGGACCTTGTTTGTTGTGCTCCCAACCAATGCACTGCTGCATCCTCTCATGCTGCTCATCCACAGAGGCAAGGAGAGTAGTGATTTCTTCTCCAAACATGGGCCGGTAAAAGTTAAGGAGGAGAATGTCACCCAGGGAGTTTTCCTGCTTCGTGACGTTTTGCTGAAAAGGTGTCCATGTTTGAGATGTTTTATGCAAGGAAAAAACTCTCACATGTTTTACTTCCTCAGCTTCCCAGAGGAGTAATGATGCAAACTGTACCCTGAACGAACTGTTTCTGATAACCTTGCCCAATGTTTCCACAGCTCAGCACTCAGCTGTGTTCCCCATGGGCTACCAGCTACTCATTTGTACTGACTTTCCAGTACAGTGACAGCAGAATAGCTCTTATATGCTGATAAGATTATTGCCATTACTTGGTAAAGAAGGGAGGAATTCAGTAGCAACCCATTGAAACATGGGAAATGAAGACCATGGTTGAGCCCTATTTCATCAGTGCATGAAGTGTTATCTGTGCATCTCATTCTTCTGAATGCAGGGGATGCAGTCCATCCTTGGTCACCTTGGTCATCCTTCTCAGTGAAAAACCTGTTTGTCATCTGAATCCAGTTGGCAGAAATTTGCTGACACCAGAGAACAATGTCTTCTGATTTCTTTCTTTGTTCTATTGAACCAAATGAGGTTCTGTTTGCTACCTTGATGGAAGCGGTGCATCATTTCGCTACTACCTAGCAGAAATATTAAGATGAAGCTATTGTGCAATCATACAAAATTGAATCTAAAAAGCCCCGCTGTGTAATTTGTTTTAACACCGTGTTTATGGATTTTGACAATGGAGCTTGTGATGTTAGAATGTAGTGACAATGAAATCCATATTCTGTGATTGTACAGTTATCTTTGCAAGTGACAAGCAGGAACATCTTTGCTCCTCCAGACCTTTCCACCCCTTAAAGAGACATTTTGTGTCGGCTTTGGAAAATTACTGTTGCAACAAAGAATGTGCCGTGTTGAAGCCCCACACAGAGAATCCTGGTGTGGCTGTGCAGGGTGTTTGCTGTGTGGTTCACAGAAATGCACCTCACTTGTGACTTCAGCTAGCTGAGCTTCTCAGCATTGCTGGAATAACAATGACAGCTGTGTTTGGAGGGCAGTTTGTGCTGCTTTGCTTCAGACCGTTTGAGAAAGAGCCTTTGGTCCAGCAAATATATTCTGCAGCACGGGCTTTCATGTAAGCCAGCCAGCACACCTCAGGGAATATACATGAACATAGGGAATAAAAGTGAATTAGGAATTTGAAAATATGACTATTTCCAAATACTCTTCTGATGTGACAGGGAAGTCCAGTGGACAACTCAAAATGCACTGCCAAGTACTTGTTCTGATACAATGTATTTGGAAAGCGACGCAAACTAACCATGCAAAATCGTCAGCCTGCTCAGCAACGCTCTCCAGTCTTGTCCCCAAAGCGCCTCGTGTAGCTGCTAAAAAAGTATCAGCAGATGCCTTGGCTGCAGGGTGACAGGGAAAACCTTTCTGTGGCAGCCCCTGGAGACTCAGCCTCCAAGCCAGCTCCATCCGATGAACCCCTCCTGCTCCTCCAGGTCAGCTACGCAGGCAAATCAAATTAGTCACCCGTGCCAGTGACTCCTGCAGGAGCACAACCCAATTTAAGATGTTTAGATGTTTTACTGCCACCATGTTTCTTTACAAATTGCTTGCAATTGAGAGCCGAAAAATTCCACTCCACAGGACATAAAGTGTCAATTTAAGTGTTAATTATATTTTCATATCAGAACATAAACTCCAGTGTGTAAGAACATGGGTGTCCTTAAAACATGTCGCAATAAAAAATTGAAAACAGCTAGTGTTCTTGAATCAATTTTCACATTTATAACTTTAAAGAATAATTCCCTTTTTCTGTCTCATTTTGCCAGCTCTGTATGGCTTTGTGCTTGCCTTGTCATTTCATCAAAAATATGTCAGTCTGTAGTTTGCCCTGTTTCTTTCAATTAAAAACAGAGTACCCCAAAATAACAACAACAACAGCAAACCGAAGCAAAGTCTCAACAATGTATTAAACTATGTGGGCACAGTAATCTGAAAGAATACGTGTAATTTATCAGCTGTAGAGAAAACTGCAAAGATTCAAACTATAATTGTGAAGATAATATCCCTCTATTGCTATCAATGGCTTCTGTCTGTGGCATATACATGACTTCTAATTTTCACAGCTCATTCACATCATAAATGAAACACAAAGAATCCTGTGGAAGATACTGTAGATACCGCATTTATTTTAATATCTGAGGGTTTTCTTTGGAATCACAGAAACTAGACCTTACTGTATTCATTGGATTGCAAAATTTTAAGTCATTCCAAGGTCATTACTCTAATGGGAAGCACAAGGTTAAAAGATGCTGACTAAAGACTTTGCAGAACCTTTCCAATACCTTCTAAGCACTCATTTCTAATTCCTAAAACTACTGACTTCTTATTTTTAAGCTTCTCCAAACTCCTGCAAATCCCAGGAGCCTGTAGCAGTCTTCCAAACCTCTAGCAGTACATTTACTTTCTTCTGAGTTAACTACTAGACCTAATTAAACAACACTGTCTCATCTGAGTGGATGATATTCTTACAGTCTGAATACAAATTAAAATTCCAGTTCTGTTAACATTCAGGTCAGTTAATCAGAATAAACCTCTTTAAAAACTAGAAGACTAAAGTGATTTCAAAGTCAATCATACTCTTAACTCATTTTTAAGGATGTCGTTTGTAATATTCTCTATTGGTTCCCTTTAAAGACTAATAAAAAAAAAAAAGAGCTCACAGTTCTCAGATCAGCTTAATTCAATGAAAGAAAAATAGGGAATTTTACATGAAGGGTTGCTGAAGAGCTTCAGTTTCCAAAGGGCAGGCATGCAGTTCTGTGTGTTGAAAATTGCACAGACAGTTGCCAAAACAGCATGTGCAAATTAGACATCGTTCACATAATGAACTTGTTAGAAGACTAATTCAAGATTTGCATGTGGAAATCCGAATGTGGAGCTATGTTATTCCTTGTGAATGCAGATGTATCTATTAGCCTGTGTATTTTAGCAGATGTTATTTTGAAAACAAGATCCCAAGTCCTCATGGTACAGAAATTAATAACTGGAGATTGCAATTTCATGGAGAGCTTTTCTCTTACATAGGATATGACACTAGACAGTCAGAAATGTTGAGTTTTCAGATTTTCTGCGTGAGCTCAGGGTAATTATATTGCTTTTACCTACTTTTGTTTACCTATCAGTGAAATGGCTTTAATATTCCTTATCTGCCATCACACGTGCACTGTCAGACTCAATTAGTGTTTGTAATTCTCTTTAAGCTCTGCAAATGAACATATGTTTTGGAACAGAATTAAAACTTCAATTGTTTAACCCAACCATTTTCTTACTGCAAATGTTAATCACTTGGCAGTAATTTTCTAGTGTTAAAGAGGGAGAAAAAGAGTGAGAAGGAAACAGACACAGATCCAGGTATACTGGCAAACTCCGAGGTAGGCTGGGCTTTCATAATTGGAGTTGGCACTTTGGTGTGTAGCAGGCTTCAGATGAGGGTGTACAGAAGAATGCAGAAAGCAGAAGCTGAACTTTCATCCATCAAGCAAGAAAGTGCCACATTTAGTTTGGTGTGGTTGGGATCGTACCCTCCCACTAATCCCTTAAAATGGTGAGTTTCAAAATGTGCATGCCATGGGTGCTTGGGTTTGGGCTTGGCTGCAACGATGACAAAGGCGAGGCTTTGCTTAGCATTCAGTTTGCATGTTGCTAAAATACATATACCTTGCTGCCCAGCTTTTAGGGCCTGTAATCTCTCTTTTGAAAGTGCAATGCTATTTTCAGCTTTATCTTCATTTTATCCTCATTGAAAATAATTGCTGTGATTTAGAGACTGTCTAATGCCCTGTCGTTATCTCTAAATCTCTAGTAGCATGCTGGCATCCAGTAGTGAACCTAAAAGCTGCATAGATTTTCAAGTTGCAGCACGTTAATCTCATTCAGTATGTAGAACTATCTCTCTAATTGAAAAATTAACGCAGCCAGGTTTTATATGTACTTTTTCTATGTTTGCATTTGAAGTCCAGTAAATGCTAGGAAAAACCCCACCACAAAACCAAAATAAAATCGATGCAAGTATTGGTTTTGAATTCAATAACCACACATGATTTCGCCTGACCCAGTGCGCTCGCTCCATATAAACTGAAAGGTGAACATTATTCAAATCACCTTGTAGGGAAAGAAATTTGCATTCAGGAAGACCGGAGTATAAGGCTAGTGAAATATTGACTTTGTCTAAGACATTAGCAAACCCTTTGTTGACTTCATTAAGAATATCACAGGAGATGTAAAGCAACATGCTAAGACTGACTCAACTCTGCTTGAAAATTAACATGGATCTTAATTTCTGACTGGGCCGTCAGCAAGAAAAGCAAGAGAAAAATGTATTTTACAATAAAATTTATAGGGCGTACTTTGTGTCTGTCACTATTTTATTTATTCCTTGTACCTGTTAAGTAGGCTTTCCCTATACTTTCTGTTCTCTCCCCTTCACAGAAGCTGTCTCCTGAAGGGTAGGTTAAAAAAAGTACAGCCTGACCCTTCCTAAGGGAAGTATCACAGTCTCTTGCACAAGTAACCTGGCACAATGCCGCTATCGGTAATAACTCTACAGCGTGTCAAGTCTATTTTGTGGAATACCCCAAGATGTTTGTATATGTCCCAGTGACTTCTGGTTCTCAAATCCAGCTAGGGAGAAAACTTTCCCAGGAAATCTCAAGTAAGCAGTAAAAGAAAAACGCTATAATATGGGTTCAGAGTGGTTGCTACACATCACACATTCATGTGGTTTCACTTACTCTGCTCCTACTCTTGCTTTTGGCTGGTTGGCAATACCCAAGGGTGTGGTTTGCGTGTGAGATTAGACAGGTTGAGAGGCTTTTATCATTGTTCCTGCAGTGCATGTGATTTTTTTTTTTTTTATGTGTTCCTACTTGTAATTTTATCACTTGGTTATTATTTCACAGTGTTTTTTATTGCACTTTTTACTACAGGAGTCTTGTGGGTATTGGCGTTAGCAATTGGAGAGCAAGCTGCTGTCAGTGTAGCCTGCTTGTGCAAAACAGGCACTTAGGTGGCCAGCGGAAGTTGGTATTTTCCTCTGTGAAGTCTGTACATTGTGAAGAAATCTCAAAAGATGGCTGGTGTTGTTTTCTCAGAAAGCCATCTGCATTATTGTTTCATGTACGTCCTGAAGAAGATTCTAACACTGTGCAGCCCAGCCAGAAAGCAAGTGCTTGAAAACCCTTGCAGGCAGGTTGGCTCTATTATCTGAATTGGACACTCATTCCTAATTATTTATAACCTCTATCTGCAGTGTATTGCACAGCATGATGAGTATTCTCAAACAGGAAACTTCTTGGACATCAAACTTCTGCTGTTTTCTTTCACAAGGAACCCCTAAGCAGCATCCCACTTGGACACAGAAGAACTGACACTCTTCTGCTGGGCCTCAGGGCAAGTCGGCATTGTGGATGTGCTCCCCTCCTGACCTCCAGACAGCCTCAAGAATAACATTTGCAGACTTGTTGTATAGCTTCTGATAATGAGGGCTCCCTCATTACAAAGTCTAATTATCAGAGTGTGATTGTAGAGGACACAACCTTAACATACAGGCTTTCATGACCCCTTTCTTTACCCAGTTTATCTGAATGCTTCACCAAGTTGGAACGGGCAGCGTGCAGCTAACATCTTCACTGAGCATTCTCCTTCAGTCCCACACTAGCAGTCAGTTGAAATCAGTTTGATGAACCGGTGGGTCAGCAGGAGAGAAACACAGCGTATTAGTCTTTAAGCTTCTTAGATAAAATGTCCCAGTGAAGTCTGGCAAAAAGAAGAATCAGAGCGGGACCCTGCAGTTAGGGGAGGGGAATTAATGGACATTTGCTGTTTTTATTTTAAGGAAATCAATGGACTTGCTGGAGACTGGGTGATGGAACACACAGCTGGTGGAATGGACAGCCAAAGATCACTATTTTCCTTTTAAGCAAATCAATGTGTTAATTGGGATTCTGGTGGGATTCTGAAGCTGCTAATGGAAGTGGGGGACAGTGGAGGATCGTTAGTCTTTATTGTAAGCAGTAGAGTTGGTTAATTGGGATGTGATTGTGTTGTTGAAAGAGAGAACCAGCAAAGAATGAAAAGTGATTTTTAAAAGCTGTCACTTTAAACTTTCCCTAATGAAATAGATTTATTTAAAAAGGTTAGGGAAGATATAATTTGTTACTCCTTCAGGTCTTTGAATGTGAGGAGATCTTAATTTTGATGAGACCATTCTCTTGTATAAGGCAGGATTTTCCAGCTTTCCAATCCAGCCTAAAGAGAAATGAAATCATCTTTGGAAAGTTACTATTTCTCAGAGCCTCATGAAGTTGGTGGCAATGTTTCATCAGGCCAGATGAGATCAGGGCTCCTCCAGACATCCATACGAATACAGACAGAGCTCCATGCTTTATTTCAATTTGGAATTTTTTATGGTTGCCTGGGTGAAGATGCACAGTGTCACATAGATATTAGGGCTATGCCTCAGAGCTAATTTTCTGCCTAATTCACAGTTATCCCATTATCCCACATTATAAAGACTTCCAGGATAGATTGAGCAGTAAAATCTAGATTTTTCAGAAAATCTAGGATATGTGGGCCTACTTTGCATATGCAAGGGAGCTGCTTACATACAAGATAGACCAGAAGAGCTAGACTCAAACATTTACGAGACTTTCATATTAATTATAATTTCATGTCAAATTCCCTGAAATTTTACTTTGCAAACAGACATACTGTGCTGCATGAATGTATTTGCCTAACTTCTAAAAATTCAGCCTGCAGTTTTAGGACAGAGGAAATATCTGTTTGTGATTTCACTCCTCGCTTATCTGACTGTGAAAAGCTCCAAGCCCGTCTGTGTTCAGACAGTTAAGTTGGTTATTGGAACAGCATAAAGACTGAGCAGGATTGTTTCAACCTTCAGTCTGCTCTCCAGTTACCAGCAGCTAGGACTGGTGAAGAGCTGGTTTCTCACTGAAACAGTCAGAAAATTTCCTTTGGAGAGCAGGTGCAGACCAGGTGGAGGAAGGGCTGTTTCTGTGGAGGCACTAAGGGCTTTCTCATGAAGGGGAAAGAGTTCTTTGCAAAACTGTACTGAAAAAAATATTTTAGGGTAGATTCAGAAGGAAATGTCTTTTTTTCACCCTGTTTTAACCAAATGAAATGAATCATTTAGGTTGCCTAAAATATGTCACCTAGTTTGAAGTAAAAGCTATCATTTCGCTAGTAAGCATTTAAAAAATAAACCCAGGTACATTTCTGAAAGTTGTACTGTTTCATGTAAAAATGTTGAAAGGGAACATTTTGACTTGCTTAAATTTTAAGAATGAAACAACTTGTTAAGCTGAACATGAATTCACAAAATGTTTCATTTGACCCAAATCTGTTTTCTTCAGAGCACGATGTTTTATCAAAGCGTATCTCACAGTGCTAGCAATAATTGCCAGAACAGTTCTGTTCACCACACAGAATAAGGCCCATGGTTTTCTTCAGCCACCTCTCCGATCCCCGCTCAGAGGGTCTTTCTTTTAGTTGCAGGTCAGAAGTACGTTCTGTGCAAGCAACAGTGGGCTTGTCACGGATTCACAAGTTTCAGGCCAGCTCTTCTTTTCCCAGTCAAGCATGTAGTATCCACATTTACCATAATGTGATTCCCTAATCATCTTGTTGAATGTTGAAAGGAAAGCCGGCAGACTTTCTGGTGTTGCTAAAAGCCCTCAGGCCAGGCTGGCAGATAACAGCCCTCTTATTTATTTGTCTAAATAAGCATATAGCATGATGGATAAGCTGTCAAGGAAAAATCAAATCAGTGGGGACATAGCTTCAAGGGGATTACTCACTATCTCTCTGCCAGTTCTGCTGCACTTCTCTTAAAAAATATAAAAATTAACATAGTTGGTGGTGAGTGCCAGAAATTACATTGCGAGAATAACAGTGATGTTTTCTATTGAGCATTTCAGCTGGAAGGGGTTTGAACTTCAGCACACAATGATCATATTTTAGAGAGGTATCGACCCAAAAGTGAAAGCAAATTATGTATGTGAAACTGCAAATGACTCCGTGTAGGTGATTGACAAGAGGTGAAAACAATTTAATTGTTCCAGATTTTCAACTCCTTACGTACATCTATTTGTATGTGTTTGAGAAGAAGATCTGGGGCTTCCTAAGAACCTGAAAGCTTTTAGCAAACTCATAAAACCAGACACGGTAGGAAATGAACTTGATCCAAAAAAGAAAAGCTACTTTTAGAAATATAGCTCCATGTCTGGCCACAAAGTAATTAAGGTTTTTAAAGCTTTCCTGTCCAGATGAGTGACTGGCACAAAAATAATAATAACTATATGGTAATAACAGCAGTGACTTGTCAGTGAAGGGAAAAGGTGGCAGTAAACAACTTCCAGTAGAAGAGTCAAAGCAAAGGAGTGGTGGGAGTGTGTGGTACTGTAAGGGGTAAGAAACGTGTGCTCCTCTGAGTGTGTGGGTGTTGGAGGAGATATAAGGGAGGAGAACAGAGACTGCTCAACAAAACAATGCGAAACATCTTGTCTTAGAGTTCAATTCATAAAAAGATTATAACTGAGTCATAATCTTTCCACTATTCAGTGCATGTGTGACATAAGATACAAATTCCATGTGTGATTCATGGAGTAAAATGTCAGTTTTTCAAAAGCCTACATGAGCCTACAAGCTGGTTCAGGTCAGAATTCAGCCACTGCAGGGAAAATGGCTTTCCTCTGCTATCTGATTTTCAATATCCAAAGGCAGAACCTGGGTACCTGGCACAGACAAGGGTCACCCACGTCCTGCAGTTTGTTTAGCACTTTCTGTTCTTTCTAGCATGAATGGAAGAAACTTGTCATATTGCAGGAACAGATCTGCAAAACTCATCCAGTTCAACTGGAGTTTTCCATGAACACGGATGGGCAATGGACCAAGCCACAGAAGACAAAAAAGGGTTCAAATATGAGCAAAACTCAACAAGCTGCAGAACATCTTTTCCCAAGCATCTGCCAAATTTTTAATACCTCCATTTACTGAGCACGTGTGCCATGACTAACTTACAGTAGACAATTCAGAGAAACTGCAAGTTCAAGTAAGGTGGCATCTCCTGAAGGCCCGAAAAGTGAGACTGAAAGTCTCTCAGTATAAATTATTCCTGGACTGACACTCACCTCAAACTGACTTGCAGTACAGTTACGCTGCTTCCTGTTTGCACTGGAGTAAGTGAGAACACACACAGGATGCCTACTGTCCTTGGATGGAGCACTTTGTTTGGCTTTAAGTTGAACATGAATTCACAAAATGTTTCATTTGACCCAAATCTGTTTTCTTCAGAGCATGATGTTTTATCAAAGCGTATCTCACAGTGCTAGCAATAATTGCCAGAACAGTTCTGTTCACCACACAGAATAAGGCCCATGTTTTTTTGTTTGGCATTTTCACCAGTGTCCAGTTCAGCAATCCCCACCACCATGCAACTTGATGATTTCACACTTTCATGGGCTTCCTTTGTTTGAGATGTCATAGCCCCAGATGAACACCCATTTGGTTTGAAAACTAGACCAGATGTCTAATTTTGTGGGGGTTTTTGGGTTGTGTGTTTTGTTTTGGTTTGGTTTCATTTTTGGGTTTTGTTGTTGTTTTTTTTTTTTTTCTTCCAGTTGCACTGGGAAAAAGAAAGCAAAGCAAATTTCTTGGTGAAATAAATTTCAGGCTATTTCTAACTATGAAGCTGATCAGAAAATACTCATTTTTTTTCAAGAAAATGTCAATGAAAATAGGTTTTGTTATAGTCATATTTTCCATTCAAATATTAGTCTTTAAACACATGCACACGTACATATGCTTTCTGGTTTGAACATATATTCTGTCTTCTCCTCTTCTCTATAAGGCAAACTTGGCATGATATTCCACAACAGCCCTACCCTGCTGGCATGGGGAAGTAGTTTATCAAATTAAGCAGTAAACAGCTACAAATTATGTTAAAAGGAAATTATAAAGTCACACAAACCCCACTGTTTTGGCAGTTTTGCCCTCTAAGGATACTTTTTAGGAAAGCTGCTAATAAGGCCATACACTTTCTTCATTCAGTGTAGAAGATGATTCAGAATGGAGAGATTCAAAAAGCCCACACTGCACACAAGCATTCACAGTCCCAGACTGGGGCTCATGTTTTGCTGTGTGTTTGAACATCTCTCTGAATGTTCAGAGGCCATGGAGGAAGGCTTGGAAGGTCCTCCTAAGTCATCAAGCTCTGCTGCTGCTGCTCTAGAGGAGTACAAAAGGGTACGTTCAAGAAGCAGGGAGGGCAGTGCTCTGAGGCTGTTCTCCTTAGAAAGCTTGAGTTCACTTGACTGGAATCACCAAGAAAATCTTCAAGGGTCAGTTTACTTCAACCATTGTGAAGGAAACTATTTCAGGTTCAGTTCATGAACTGCGTTTGTGAAGGGCACCCTGTGGGGCTCACACAGCCTGGAGAAGCTGATCCATGGCATTACTTCTCTCTCCTTTCAGTTTTGGTCTTACAGCCCTTGCTCGGTTATGATTCACCCTTACAGGAGGAAATAAAAGTGCAGTAACTTGTTGACATTTCAGCCCAGGAGATATACAGTTTATGGAGCAAAAAGTCCAACAGAAGTAGGCTGAACTATAAACCGATTTCAGATGGAATAAACAAAGGAACAAAATTATCAGCAGCTAAGAGCAATGGCAACTTTGAGCTCCAGCTGTTGTTTGGTCATCACAGGTTACAAGCCAAACAAATGTTTCTATGAGACTGAGGACACGGACTGCAGCAAGAGTACATCTAGGAAAATACCCTGATGGTAAAAACTACTTGCATTTGTATTTCACTTCAGTTTGTATCTGGGCATGATGAAGAAACTTCATCTCAAAAAGTGAAGAAGTAACTAAAACTTAGAAAAGGGAGTCATGCTGCAATCTATGAAAGACCAGTAGAATACCAAAAGGGAATACAGCAGACTTGGAATGGGGGTGGTGCTCTTATATTCTTATTATTCTTTCTAATAAGGAAAGAATAACTTCTTGGGTGCCAATATCAGTAGATATTTTATTTTTTAAAAAGCAATGTAATGTAACTATCAAATTGGAAACTGCCTCACAGACCTACTGGAAATATCTTGTACATGTTTAAATGCACCTACAGCAAGGGATGAGTCCACATCTAATCCTGTCCAATTTTGACACTGGCATCCAAATAATAGCTGCCTTGTGGGGCCAGCTGAATTAGGGAATGTTGCCTGCCCACACTCCTGAACTGCCCAAGGCATCCCAGCACAGTGATGGGAGGCACTTGCTCTTAGGCTTTATAAGCACAACCTTATGCTTTATTGTGTGTAATCCAGTAACGGCTACAGGCTCCAAATATATCCCATCTCTAGAGCCCACTGTTGTCACAAACATGTTGCCTACTTCAACTCTCCAGTGTAGGCATGCACCAAAAGGAGTACCTGCTCTTAAAGCTGTTAGGTCTGTATATAAACCAACTCATTCATCTCTCCCATGGAATTCATGGAATGTTACAGTCCCTAATATGCCCTCATGGCACCACAGTGAATATGAAATCATTGTTTACCCTGGTTTAGAGACAGAGAACTGAAACACAAGATGATAAAGTATCTGGCTGAGAGTCACACGGGAAGTCCCTGGCAGACCAAGGAACTGAATCCACTTCATCCATCTCCTCCTCTGCTGTCTGACTTCTGGCCTGCTTCCTCATGCAGAGGAAGACTGTCCCAAAATCACCCCGCAGATTCCTGGCAGAACTGGGGGTGAGCTCAGGTGGCCACTGTTCAATTGGGTGCCCCTATAAGTGAACAGGGCTGAACTTCCCAACCACTGCCAATGTGAGAGGAAAACACTGCCTGACTTCGGTTTGCCGCTTGCTAATTACAAGTTGAAGAAGTGAGATACACTCCTTTGCCCTTAGCATCTGATTTAGAGAGAGGAAGGTCATTGAAATCATGGCTGCAGTAGATCAGCAGTGAGCACAGCACAAGATATCGGACACAAAAGTAAGCCAACAGTAGCCTGCTCAGGTGCCCCCCTGTTACTGCTGAGCTGTAGAGTCTCTGCAGTTTCAGACACTGCTAGAGGCACATTTTGCCTGGATAGTGAAGGGGAAGAGAAGGATGAGATCTGTAATACAGTTAGGAATAGGATCCGGGGAGATGCCTCTAGCAGGAGACTTGTAAGTCATCAGAAGTTTATCAATTTATGTGGGTTGAAAATATACTAGAACCCTCAATTTTTCTGAGCATCCCTCCCACTCCCCACAGTTCCCTAAACCTCACTTCATTCCCTGCCACAGTGGGACATTCCCCACGACTCAGGAGTTGCATGAGAAGCTGTGAAGTCTTGTGAATAACAGCCTTATACCATAATCTTGAATAGATGGGTAATTTTTGTTTTTGAATTTACTCATTCAGAATAAAAAGGACAGTGGAAAAATCTTGTAGCTGTAGATCTACAAGTAAATCAGAGAAAGTACCTCGCTATTCAGTTTGTGGTTTTGAAAGTGCTCCCAGTAAAATTACTACATTGATTGTAGCTATTTCAGAAAACCTATGCAAATTCTATGAAAAAAATATAGAATTAGTCATGGAAAAAATAATAAAGAAACTCTCAGTTCTAATGGCCTAAAATTTAGGCTTTGTAATAGTGAGCTTTAACAAAACTTGTATTTCCATGACATTTTCTTGTAAATCCCAACAGGGAAGAAGGAGAAAACTTTGAACAAAGACTCTCTGTAGTCCTTACTCTGAGAGAAAAGATGTGAAGCCTGAGAATCATGCAGTGAGAGTGACTTAAATCCAGCCTGGGTGAATGCTGTCAGGAACTTCTGTTCATCTGAACATATCCTGCTTCCATGCTCTCTTCAGTAGCCTTGCTAGCAAACGGCTTAAAAGGCTCTAATCACTGCCAACCTGCTGGAGCACGAAAGCCTAGTGCAAAAATTTTTCAGAGCTGGGTCCAAGGAGTTAATTGCTGTAGTTCGGGCACACTTGCCTGAACTTTGGTCAACCGAGGGCCTGGTTCTTGGGTGCACTCCAGGTGGCCAAGAGCCAGGGTTCAAGCAGAACCTTGCTGAAGTCAAGGGTGCCTTGCTCACCTGGGTGCCTTGCTCACTTGGGTGCTTTGCTCAGGGTGATGAGTTCTTTTCCAGTAAGAGAATGGCCAGCAAAGAATTGCTCACAGTGCTATTCACAGCAAATAACTGGGTATAGTTAACAGATTTGAGAAAACTGAGACTTGTCCTCCAAAAAATCAGCTGGAAATCGTGAGAGGTTCATCTTCAGCAACAACATCCCTTTCCCATTGCGGGGCCTATGACAGAATTTTGCCATCTCAGAATGGGATCTCGAAGCCCTCTGTGGAAAGCAGGCATGGCCCACATGCTGACCTGTAAACCAGGAGAGAATGCTGGGAGGATTTTTTTCCAGTGAGGGTAGATTTCTTCTCCTCAGATTTTTCATGTATCAGAAGTATTTATGCAGAAATGCAACTTTATGGCAAAAAAAAGAAAAATTCTAAGTATTTCTGCTGAACACACAGCAACACGTGCATGTAAGTATCATGCTGTGGGCCCTAATACAGATGCCTAAGCCATCTATCACTACTGCTCCCTTAGCTGGGCTACTTTCTCCATGCTCTGTGCCGGAGCAGTGAGAAGTGGTGAGTTACATATGGCGTGAGGAAGCTATAAATCTTGGAATGTAAAGTCAGGCTGATGGATGCAATGCAACGGGAACAGAAAACATAGGAACTACAGCTCCCACCATGCAGTGCATGTAGCGTGCCTCAGTTTGGGTGACTTACTTCTTCAAAAATCAACAAATGTTTGCCATAGTTCTTGCAGTCCTTGCAAAATATTTCAGTTAATCAAAACCTCATTTTTTCTCTTAAAAAAAAAAAAGTTTTTTCATTAAGTCCAGATAGGGCATTATTCCTACAGTCTAAGATCACAGCAAGTCTATTAGGATATCGATGCTGATATTGAAGATAAAATGCAATACCACATTATTTTATAGTGAATGGGAATTTTGCTTTTATGAAACTTCTGGTTATCTCCTCCTGCATCAACCTGAGAATCTCATGGCAATGGTTTGGGTAAGGCAGCTGGATGACTTTTTCACATAAACTCACTGCAGCAGAGTGTCCCAAAGGGCAACCTCTTTACAAGTGTTCCAAATAAATATATGGCCAAGTTATTCATTAGTAGTTGTATTTAACTTGTACCATTTAAAAAGTATTTTCTAACGTTTATTTGGCAGCAACAGCAAGGGGCTCTGATGAGCGCCAGTGTCTCCACTGTGCTGGGCACAGTACCACCCCAGTGAGGGCACAGCATGGGTCCCAGGTTGGCATTTAGTTTAGTCTGGGGTTGGACCATCCAAAACCTGCTTGAGCCTTCTAAGAGAACATTTCAAGGGCATTTTTTAGGCAGATTTTTTTTAATCACAAGGGGAAAAAACCCCAAAGTATTTGAATTATTTATCCCCAACAGTGTATTTTTAGAGAGAAGAGGTTAAAATAAACTTTATCTGTAGGAAGCTGTAACCTGATTGCAAACCTCCCCATATATTCGGAGTCCTGCTTAATAAGCCATCCAGACAGAGGGAGCATTCTTCTGTAAAGCCCGTTTGGCAGAGAAGCCTGCAGCAAGAGCTGAGCAGGCAAATCCCACGGCAGGGGAGAGACAGCACTTTTTGACCCAAACAATGTCTAGACAGCCTGAAAACAGATAAATTAACAGGCAAGCAGCAGCGGCATCACACAGCAGCGAAGCGGTGGATATTTGTCACCTCAGTGATGGGTTAAATGAAGATTCAAGGCTCCGGTATAGCCTTTATGAAACACAATGTACTCCAGCTGTCTCCCTCCCTCCTCCTGAGCTATTTACTGTGTTAACAGCTCCATGCAGAAAGTTCACATTCACTGACATAGTACACATTTCCCATCTTTTACAGACTGCCCTAATGAGGCAGCAGGATCAGAACAAATTAGTGACAGAATTCCCCCATCCCCTTTGCTTACGGTGTAGGAACAAACATCCTTTCCTCCTTGCATACCCTGCAGAATCTGAACTGGGAGCAGAATGCAGCGATTCATGGCAAATGAGCGGGGGGTTGTTCAGCCTAATGGTGTAACAATATTTTTAAATGCAATTCCTGCTTGAGGATGCTGCGTTCGCTTTACAGTCTGGCTCTCCTGTTTGAGAAAACACTTTTGCTATATATAGCAGGGCCCGAAAAATAACTTCGTTACTAAAACAAGCACAAATAGTTTCAGATGACACTTTTGGTAGAGAAGATACGTGATTTCATTCACTGTGTTTACTGAAAATTATGCGCACACAAATTACCTTAACGAGATGCAAACCTTGTCGTTTGCATTTAGTGCACCAGTAACAAAATTCTGGTAGCTGCAATGACAGTATATTTAACATACAGAAAATAAATAATTTGTTACATCAATGCTGTCAAAATGAAGCAAGCAAAACTGTGATTAAAGCAGTTATCATTAAACCAGAGGCTGACTTTCAAAGCTGTTGTGAAAACAGCAAAAGAGCAATTTTCCTAAGTGCGTTTCAAGTGATTGAGTAAAAATTGAACTTATGGTAGACTATGTTATAGAATACTACTTAAAGTGTTTGGATGATGATACTTCATAACACGGAAACCTTCCCGCAGTACAGTTTTAATCCTTTTTTGTTGCTAAGCTTGAAAGCGTATTAAAGATTGAGAGATCTTCTGTCTGTGAGACTCAGCCCCACCATTCTCAAATATGACAGCAAGGAAGTTTTGTCTGTATCAGATTCCCTGTGTATGTAGAGGGAGGGAAGGGAGAGAGGCAGAACTTCTTATATCATGCAAGATGCATGTCTTGGCTCCTGCCAAGCAATATTCTGTGCATCTTCAGTATGGCAGAAGTTGTAAACATGTTGTATAATCACATAACTGGGCTGTGACCCATTTGTTAGCAGCATAGGAAAAATACATCAAAGTCACAGATAGTCTCTTCAGACAGGCCTCGACAGATACCCATCTGGTAATAACCTCAGACTGTGAAGTATGGATGATTTATGAAGGTGTTAAGGAACTCTTCTTTTTATATATGTCTCAAAATCCCTCTTTAAACTCTGTACTGACTAACTATGAAGCATCATGAAAATAAAAGGAAAAATAATGCATTATTTTAGAAACAGTAGAGGATTGAGTGATGTGTAAGAAGAGATTGTTGCCATATTAGAGCCACACATAGTGCTGGGTAGCCCTGAAGATCTGCTGTCTCTGGTAAGCATACGTGAGACCAAAGCATAGCAGCCCCAAATGGTAACTAACCTTTGCTGTCAGTCACTCTCTTCAAATTAAATGCAGCAGTCATTACAAGTGTCAAGACAGGCAGTGACAGGCTATACCAGCAAGTCTAGATATCCTAGTGCTGTGGCAAAGTCCACCTATGCAGATCTTGTGCTTTGATTTTATGGAGTTGACAAGATGCTGTTTGTTACTTGACCGGAGATCTGTTTGCCACTAAAGATGGCCAGGACTGTTTTCACTTGTGCCCGTTGAGCTAAGCAGGGTCTGAAGCAAGTGCATCACTTAAAAAATGTACTATTCATTACAGAATGTCTTACAAACAGCAAAGAAGGCCTGTTTTATGGTGTACTATCCCATTTTTGCGCAAGGCACGTACAAGTACAAAAAGGTAGTCCCTTTTCTAAAAAGTCTGCAGTCTCAGTATCTTCTTAACTTGGACAAGCATGACTGCTGAAAGCTGAGTGCACACAGATAGTGTTTCTTGCCACGAGTCCAAATCCAAGGCATGGGTTTTCTTCATGGTACTATATTCTGTCTATATTCATCGCTTTCCTTTCCTGAAGCTCTTTCAGATCTGGGGAGGATGCATCACTGTTGTAGGCATCTTCTGTGGTCTAGACTTCTAAGTTCTTATTCTATTGTTGTACTGTTCTAGTAGAAGGTTTCTAAGTCACACTACTTGTCAAAGTTATGAGGATGCTGAATCATTTTTATTAGGCATCAAAGTTTCCCCTCACCTTTCATTTCTTTAACTGAAAGCTTCATTAGATTGCAAAATGGCACCTCTGTGCTCAGACAGGGCTGTGGGCAAATCAGGTTGTTTCCTTTGTTAAATCTGATTGATTTATTTCACATATAAAATGAGCAGTAAATGCTCAAGTTCTAAAAAGTTATTTAACAAGTGTCTGAGTGGAATGAAAATAGCTTTCTAAAATAGTGCAAATACTTATCATAAGCATATTAAAGAGACTCTTTTTATTTTCAGACGTTACCAAATGCCCATAAATTCTCAGATATTCAAGCAGTCAAGCACCTGAGGAAGCTTGGGATAACAATTAATTATGAGACATTCTGCTCAAGCAGCTTTTTGCAACCCTGAGTTCTGCAGCAATTTAGGAAGAAGTTAGGTACCATTCTGCGTATTTAGTGGCAGAGAAATGAGAGGCAGACAAGGGAGAACTGGTGTGAGATGGGTATTATCTCAAGTCTCCCTCCAGTCAAGCTAGCAGGCATTCACTAGACATCACTGTAACTCCAGAGGACTCAGGAAGGACTATGCAGAACTGGAGTCTGCTAGTAGAGCCTTATTCAGGCAGTTTGTCAGTGATAGCACTCACCCAGGATTGTGTTCGTCTTATATTTAGCCACTTGGCAGTTAGTGCCTCATAAAAGCTTGCTAAGCTTAATGGGAAGAGAAGAGCACTTTACAAGAGAATCCCGTTCCACTCAGAGGCACGTATGTGTCCTCTGCAGGGTGCTCTCCCTCTTGGGACAAGCTCTGGAAGGTCAGCTAAGTGTCTGAACCTCACCTGGAGAAAAGATGAGATAGATCCCAGAGCAGAGAGACCTTTGAAAAGGCAGGAAGATGGGTGTACACTTTGGGGTCTGCAGTGACCTGGAGAGAAGAATGGAGAACAGTCACAGAGATGTAAGTTGTGGCTTGTAAATCAACAGACTGTGTCAAACAAAAGAGTCAGAGAGAAAAGCAAACATGAAGTTTCAGGTAAGCAAAAACAAGTTCCTACAACATGCTAATTTTGCTACAGATGGCTTGTCCAACCTCAGAGTTACCGTGCTCATAATCAGTTACTTTTCTAATTTCCTTTGACTGCCAACAGGAGAAGAAATTCAAAACAAAAAGGAGAGAAGTGTGTCAGAGATGAGAAAAGATTGAAGAAAAGAGAAAAATTCAGTTGAGAGAAGGTGGCAGAGGACATCTAGGGATTATGTTCTGTAAGAAAAAGCTAAGAGCAGAGACTTTCATAGCAACTGAAGGGGAAAAAAAAAAAAAAAAATTAAAAAAAAAAGCACAACAGAAAACTCTGTCTCCTGTGGTGAAACTTCAGTGAAATGCTATTAAGGATAAATCTTTTATTGTATTGTCCTGCAGGCAGTCTGGTAAAAACTGTATTCTCAGCATAACTGAAGTCTCCCATTATAAAAAAGGAAAAAATGTCTGCTTTCAGGACTGGCTCCGTGTAATGGCTGCTGCGATACCCACAAGGGGATATTTAGGAGCAGCAGCAAGGAGAAGTAGGTCCACATATTTCCTGACGAAATAAGGTCTTCTGACTGAGCAGACACATCAGATGTGTTTGCCATCAGCTTCCCGTGGGCTGGGAAAAGACTGCAGTTCACATAAAGGATTTAACCCAGGGAGAGCATTTAGTGAGGAAATAACTCCCTTTGCTCTGTGATTTGTCAGGATCTCTTTTAATTGGGTCTTTGGCTGAGAGATAGGGGAAAACATGGGCCAAATTGGCCTTGGTGGAGTTACAGCAAGGATAGATTTGACTCCCAAGATGTGGAAGAGAGAGAAAGGATTTTCAAAAGGAAAGGGGAGAGAAAAGCTTTTTAAAATATTGGTCTGGAATAGAAGGTCTCTACTTCAAAGAGTAGATGATGTAGTGGGCTTCCAATTTAGCACATCTTCCCCAGCAATGATTACCTAGAATAGCCAGAAACCACTGAGTCACCCTCTCCTAGGTGACATAAGCAGGACATGGGCATGTGGATGAAGACTCAGACAAACAACACATCTAACTAAAGCAGAACCACAACATTTTGTTCTTTTTTTTTTTTCTTTCTTACTTAGTCCTAAGTTAGGCCTATTAAATTCCTAATGAAGCTTTGCCCTCAGAATTTACATACACATATTCTTTACCTCAGCAAAGCTCTCACTGCCCAGCTAACTTGTAACTTCAAAAGATTTTGAGGTGAGACTTTAGCAGTTTCGAGGTGCCATTCTGTGTATAATGTCCATGTGTGGTCAAACAGTCAACTATCAACTTAATAATGATACTGTTTGCATTCAAATCATGGTCACCAAATGTACGTGTGCGCATGTGCACATACATGAACACACATCTGTTTTGTGTCAATCCTGGTTGTATTGGACATGACAGGCTGGCTCAGTCCAGTAGATATGGCCAGGGAAATGAAAGATCATTTGGAAAAGCACAAAAAAAATGTACTAACACACTAAAAGTGCTCTCTACAACACCATACAACTTGCTCTCTGCAACTACATTGAAGACGGTTGTAGGAAGGTGGGTGTTGGTCTCTCTTCCCAGGTAACAAGTGATAGGATGAAAGTAAACAGCCTCAAGTACGCCAAGAGAGCTTTAGATTGGACATTAGGAAAAATTTCTTCACTGAAAGGGTTGTCAAGGCCTGGAACAGGCTGTCCAGGGCAGTGATGGAGTTGCCATCCCCAGAGGGGTTTAAGAGACATGTAGATGTGGTGCTGAGGGACATGGTTTAGCAGTGAACTTGACAATGCTAGGTCAACATTGGACTTGATGATCTTAAAGCTCTTTTCCAACCTAAATGATTCTATGATTCTGTGCTGTTACGCTGGGGAGCTTTCTGCTTCAGATTCAACTGTTTTTCTCAAAACAACAAACCAGCCAAATGTCTCTTTGCCACTATACCCCAATTTTTGTTCCTTTGCCAAGCAACCATTCTCAGCTTCTGAGCTCCCCCTGTGTTGCCATTCTTTAATTCTTCTGAAACAGTAGTCCTCAAAATTCCTCTCAATTAGTACATCTATTACCAGCCCTGTCTGTTAATAATAGCAACCAAACATCTCATCCGTATCACCTTACTTCCACATTCCCCACACGGCACCCCTGATTCTGGGAGTGGACAGATATCAGGCACCCAGATGACATTTTGGAGGACACCATTAGAAATAAACTTTCACACCAGCTCTATTAGTGCTTCCTTTTCTAATATTTGAAAAAACAGAGTCATAAAGTCACAGAATAACGTTTGTTGTAGGGGATCTCTGGGGGTCATTTGCTCCAGTCACATTCAAGGCTTATCTCTGGCAATCCTGGAGGATGGAGCTTTCAGTGTCCCTCTGGGAAGCTGTGTTGGTGCTGCAGCACTCTGGCAGGTGAGTGCTGGACCCATGCTCCAGGTTGTTGTTGAAGACATTGAACGGCAGAGACCCACAATAGACAACTAGACCAGAAAATCCCTTTTGCCAGCTCGTCAAGTTAGAGTTTTAACCCTCCCTGTTCCTGCTAGAAAGCACTTCTTGTATTCTTGTGGTCAGACATTTTTAGCCACTTCATTTTGATTTCAAGCCTTTAAGTATTTATGACAAATATATACCTATTTGTACCAGTTTATGCCCGTGTCCTATAAGGATTCTTACTTTCCCTGGGAAGTATGAATTCAAGACCTCCTGCTGTCAGGAAGTGGCACTTTCAGAATTCAAACAGCCCCTCTTAATCACTCATTCCAGACATTTTAAATACATTCTTCTAATTATAGGTATAGCACTTTCTGTCTTGAACATGTGAGGAGTTTACTTGAATCCTTTTTTATCCATTCCCTCATGGTTCCAAACCCTTCCATTATTTAGGTCAGTGTATTCTCCCTCCCTCCCTCCACTTAGATAAAAGATCAATTTGTTCAGTATTTCTTTTAAAAAAATCTTTTTAACATCTCGTATCTGAGATGCTATAGCTGTTGCTATACTGAGTCAAGAATCTCTTTATCTTTTCAAGGGAATAAAGGCCACATTTTAAATCTTGTGCTCATTAGTTTCTGAAACTGCAAAGCTGCTTTCTGTTTGCCTGCATTATTATTTCATTAGCAGATCACGCTTGAATCAGGAGTGCAATCTCGCTGCAGTCAGAAGTGTTCAAACTCAGGTTTAAACACAATACTATAAACTTAGACATTTCTTTACAGATGACACTGTCCTAAAACCTCCTTTGATGATTATAAAGTGTTTTTCTGATTGAAGCTTTCCATGTAGGTTATTATTTTTTTTCTTTTCTCTCGCTTTGGACAATAAAAATCATTGCTGGTTTTATAGCCTGTTTCATTTTTAGGGAGAGAGCAGGGATTGCAAGGCAGGATGCTGGGTAAACTCAAATTCACAGTTTATCACAAAGTAGGTTCCCTGCTGGCGCTGGATTTAAATGTATTTTTCTTTATTCAGTATGATTAATTCTGATGCTGGGGGAATTCTTGGTACATTTCCTAAGGATAAATCCATGGGAATTGCAGACACTTGCTTAAAGATGATTGTTCAAAGTGCAGAGTAGTGGGAAAGAGGGCTAAAAGTAAAATATGATCAAAATTCTGATGTACTTGTAGCCTACAGAGATTTAGGGGTCCTGGATGTTTCAGAATCAGAGTTTTAATTAAAACCCCCTGACTTCTAACCCAAAAATAAACTGGAACTGAGTAACACACAGTGGCAGACATGGATTGGCAGTAATATGCTATAATTACATACAATTTCCTGCACAAAGAGGGATATTTTCAGGCAATTTCTGACTGGCCTTTAAAAACTGTATTTTGGTCATTAAAAACCCCTCAAATTTTATTTTAATGAACTTTAAAACTATGTGACTCAGTAAAGGGAAAGTAAGGCACGCTCGGTGCAGCCCATCAGGTGGGATGGAGGAGAACATGTGGCTGCAGAACAATGTTACTGCTTCCAGCCTGAACCTGGAGGCAGGGAAAGTGAGTTGGTCACTTCAGGAAAAAACTGTAGCTCCTGCTCTCATGGTCTGCAAGAAGTCCTCTCCTCACACCCTCTGATAAGTAGCACCTACAGAGTATAAGCGTCCTCTCTAAGAATGGAAATGCTCCTTAGGCAGTCCCAGCCTCTCCGACTGCACAGCAGATCTCAAGCCCTGGTACAGAAGAACCTGTTAAAAGCTTGCAGAGGGGAAATGATAGCAAGGAATAAGGCTGGCTCTGTCCATCTTAGCATTTTAGGTTGGGGCAGGAATGTACTTTCAAAGCAAATCAAAAAGGAGGAAGGAACAGAAACGAAGAAAATTTCTCCAAACTTTCTGCTGGGATAGCTCCCAGTGGGGCCCGAGAGGCTGCTCCTACCTAGCGACATAGGGAGAAGGCAGATCTCAGCACCTTCCAAAGAAAGACACCTACCTAATGTGAAACCAAAGGCCCGTCAAGTTTTTTGTCAGCTCCTCTACGTAGAGAAAATCACGTACTGGTCTCAGGATAATCACACCAGTCTACTACTTACTCTCTACCCAGCACGGCATTGGCTGAAAGTTGCTCGCAAGGCTGCGCAATTAGCTGAAAGTTAATTGTGAGTTTGCATGTGTGGGGCTCCTGGACTGAGCTGGGCTCATGAATGCAGTGTCCACACATTGTCAGGCAGCACAGACAATTTGTTAAAAGATAATTTCTCTGCAGTGTCAAGGTCTGATTTTTTCCTACAGAAGCTCAATCGACTTTAAGTGTTGAGTGGAAGGTGCTCGTCCCTGGGACCTTTGAAACACTGAACAGTTTTCTGCAGTGAAACTTTACTCTCTCAGCACAGCATTACAATTATATTAGCATTAGAGCTCTCTCTTCGAGATGTCCTGGAAGATCCAGTTTAAGCCAAAGAAGCTTTTTACTAGATGCTTGAGCAAGAAAATAACATTGTTCAACCATTTCCTGAACATCTGCAGAATGACCTGAGTGCACAGAATTAGAGATGGTTCATTCCCTTAATTGAAGACTGTTTTAGTCCTTTGTAAGCAATATTTACATTTTTGTATGAGGCTTTAATACCAACCTCGACTTGTCAGCATGTAAGTAGAGAGACGTAAAGCTCTGTAGGTGCATTGTCTAAATCCTGAGAGAATTCTAGACAAATGCACTGGTGCATTTCTGAATTTTCTGACAGCGTTTTATGAACTGTACAAGACTCAAAACCATGCCTGAGGATTTCACATGGCTTAAAATAGAGCAGAACAGAACTAAATGCACAAGGCTGGACAATCTGAGATAAAATCTAGAGCATCCCACCCAGCCCACCCATAGGCAGGTGAAGTTACACTCTCCAGGCCACACTTTCTGTGGAGCCTGCTTGGAACTGTTTTATCCCAGCTGCAGTGAGGTTGTTGTGATTTCCAGGTTTTTCTTTCTCTCTCCTCTGCTTCTACTGAGCTTTCAGGTCTCAGTATTAGCACCGGTATCTGTGCTTCACCATGTGTCAGACACCTTGGGAAAAAGAGACAAAGGGGACAGCTAGTTCTGGTAGGAATAAAATATGTGCTGTTTTCCCTTCCCTGCTGGGCAACCTTTGCAGAAAACCTTTTTCCAGAAGACATGATTGGGCATCAGCAGAACTGTGGAATATTTAGAGAGAGTATGAATATTTTTTTCCCCTTTCACTGTGGCCACACAAGGGAGAATTTTTTCTCAGATGACTTTTAGGAAGCACAGACCAGCTTTGCCATTGTGAGAAAAATACAAGGTTGTTTCTGGTAACCTAGATGTTTGCTTCACATTTACTTATAAGTTAGGGTTGAACTGTAAGTGTAAAATGCACAGGTTTTTGCTAGCAGAGTTATTACAATCAGTTACAATCATTACAGTAAAGTAGCCCTGTAGTTGAATTTTCACTCCATTCCCTTCCCCTCTAAATTTTATGAAAAAATCCTGTCCTGCTTAATTGGCATATTTTGAGATAGCAACTTTTCCTTGGCTACTCTCATGTTTGAATTATCTAGAGCATAAGTAGTATCTGAGGTTTCAGTGTGGCCTGATAAAACTACAGATTACTCAGCTGAATTCTTTGTAAGCACGTGGTTCACAGATATTAGAGGTGTGTGCAGCACCAAGCACTAAGTGACCATTTATTCCAAACTAGAGATATGATCCCGTTAGTGAAGTTATCAAGAATTGTACTAGTCGTATGGGTGGGAGAAGTTAAGTCCCAGGGTGCTGGAGTTATGACTGAGAAATTATGGTAAAGCAAATTTAATGTCTGAAAGAACTTAAGGTACAGAAACCAAATTGGCAACTTTCCTCTACTTGGTCTGTTCTCAGAAAAACTTTTAGATGCTTTCAAAGACACATTTGGTCCCTTTGTGCTAAAGTAGTGCCAGAGCACACATTAGAGTGCTGGATTTACCCACAGCAACTGATGAATTCTGTATTAGGAAAAGAATATTTTCAGTTCCATCAGAATGAATTCATTGAAAAAAAATCTGAGTTTAAATGGAAAACATGGGCTTGGATAGGTGGAATACCCTCTGAAAGTTAAGCAAGGGTGTGGTTTTTTCCTCTACTTACAGCTAAGGTGGATTAACAGAGGCATATGGAGAAGATCAAATATACCTTGAAATAATGGATTTATAAATCTGCAGACTAAATCTCTCTTGAGTACTGGACGAGAGAGGGGGAGAGAGAGAATATAAAAATGTGGAGATCATTTACTGAGGGGATATAATAATGGAAAGCCAGAGGGGTTCTAGGATCTTCAATATTTTATAAGAGTAAGCTTAAAGCTATTTTAATAAACCATTGAGGCCAGTTTTTAAAAAATGTAAATGTACAACTGTGCACACAATCTGCATATGCAAATTACCACAATTGGGCAAGCAAATCAGATAATTGCATGCAAATATGCCTACTCACTCTGTGCCTGTGTCTACAATGGTAGTAACTGTGCATGCAAATTAGGTACACATTTTGTACACATAAAGGTGCAGCTTAAGTGGCATATGGCACGAAAATATGGCATATAATGTAACAAAAGAGGGAGAAGGAAATCGCGAGGGATACCGAGTTAGCTGTAAATAATAATACGGAGCGTACACAAACACACACACATCAATCCATAAACATGGGATGATAAAAAAGAAAATACATGGGTCTTTTGAGCGCTTAAAGAACTGAAATGCCACCCAACGTGTGGAGTAGGCGTCCGTCCAAGCTAATACAGCTTCCCAAGAGACCGAGTGTCCATTCACAACCCAGGCTGAGCATGGCTTTTCAAAGCCACGCTACCTTCTCACTCGTATGACCCAACGGCCCTCTCCTGGAGGAGAGGATGGAGTTCAGTCTCAGGCTTACACAGGCTGAAGACTCAGCCACAACTGTTAGCAACGCTGCCAAATGACCATCAAAGCTGGTGGTGGGTTTTTGTGACACATGGACAGATGTCTTCAGGAAAAAGGCTTTATAACTCTTTCAAACGTATTGATTTTGTGTCAACTACCTTCTTTTCTGCATTGGACCTAATCAAGGTAGCCTCATTGCTTTTCTCCATTAGGCTTATTTGGATTCATACTGCGTTATAGTGAGACGGCTGGCGGACAGGATGGATGGATGGATGGATGGATGGATGGATGGATGGATGGATGGGAGGAAAGGTTTCTAATCTCAACTGTATCCTTGAACTTAAAATCTGTGGTATATTTCTAAAGCACTTAGACCTTTAACTTAGTTGTTAGCAGATTAATGAGATGCACAGACTGACATTTCATTTTAATTTTTCCAGGCAGAGAAACATAAAGTGCTCAGCATGAAGAGCAGACTGAGTTGCAATGACAGCAAGCCCCCTCAATCACTCCAGGCTTCAGCATGCTCACAGATACAAAACAATGAGCACAAGTCGGAGAACAGAATAAAAATGTTGATTACATTTTGATTCAGTCCTCTTTATGTATGTAATTCCACATTTGTGCCACACTCAAGCAGCCATAACATCAAAGATCAGTGGACATTTGGTGCCTTCAGTGTTGGGCTCATGGTACTCATGACTTCAAAGAGCTGTTCAGAGGCTCACAACCCAAAAAGGTCTTAATGATTCAGAGACAAGCTGGAATCATAAGAATTAGATTGGCCCATAGGCATCTGAAACATGTGGTTGCATGGAACTGAGATGGAAGGTGGACAGATGTCCACAATCTCTTGTCTCCAGCTTTTCCAGTCGTTTTGTCATCTGGCTTTCCTCTGCATCTCAAGCCTAGGTGAGGTTTTGCCTTTACCCACACAGCTCTGCAGATCCCCCAAACAGCCCGACCATAAGGATCTTTCTGGCCGTACTGAAACCACCTACCTGAGGAAGGCTCCAGAGTATGGTACTTCTCTGGGAAGTATGGGTACTGAAAACAAGGGAATGGCTTGGTGAAGCAGTTAGGCATCTTGCTGTCTCTTACACTAAAAATAATTCTTTTCCCAAATCTCAGCCTTGCTTGCCATTCTTTTAGTTTTCGAATGCCCTAATCCTCTAAAAAACAGAGACAGAAACTGGGGAGAAGTTTCTGTCATGTGCGTAGTTTGGCTCTGTCCTTCTCGTGGTTCACTGAAATGAGCAGTTCCTTCTCCTTATGACTAACGTCCCAATTGTCTACTGTTTTGTTTCAGAGCAACACAGAGTTTTTAAGTCAGCTTTGGCCCAGGTTCAGAGCACATATTTTCCCTTACGATTCTGCACAGCCTACAAGCCAGAGCAACAGAAAGCTGGAGCTACTTCTCTCACACCGAGCATGGGTGCCCATGCACACATCAAGAGCATTCACTTTGCAGGACGTATCTAGGCTAAACTGATTTCACTTTTAAGAAAGGAAGGAACTTAGTGCTTAATGGATTTTTACTAAACTTCAAGGCAGTTTGGGAGTACATTCTGACACGCAGCATTAAATACACTACTGCAGCTGCCCTCAGAGGAATGGGCAAATGTGGGCAAGCTCACAGATCAGGGCTTTAACCTCACTTCAGATTGCAGCCCGAGCCTTCGGGGGTTCATCCCAGCATGCAGTGGAGTTAATGAGACTGTCCAGTGGACTTAGGAAGACTTGGGTGAATCTGTACTATAAATTTGTTCTTAGGAGTAGCCATGTGGGTAAAAATAGATATTTCCAAGCTAGAATAGACTTATTTGACAACAATACTCCCCACCCTCCTTCCCTTCCTCTAACCCCCAAAAAGTAGAAAAACTTTGTTCACAAACTGTATCACTATGGTCAGATTTTGTGTCTATTAGTGAAATCACAAACTCACACACAGACGTGCTGGATGGTTTCATGGATAATACCCATGTGTGACTTTGAAATTCATCTTAAGAAACACGTTGGGCATCTTTGTCACAGACTTGTATGTAGGAGCTTTGTTTCAGCTGACAAACTTTTCTTAACTCCTTCTGTCAAAAGTAGCAGTCAGGAATTCAACTCATCTGAGTAACTATATGTAGTAAGAGTTCCCCTTTTATGAAAATTAAAATAGAATCAGGTAACCCAAGGACTATATCCAGCTTGTCCACTTCTCCCAGTTTCCCACTCCTGCATGTATGTTATATTAATTTTCCTCTTCTCTATACAGACATACATTCTTTAGAGTAGCTGTTGTCTCTTTATGTGTTCACAGTCTCTAAAATAAGGGCATCCTGGTGTTTGTAGGCAGAATCTTTAAGGAAATAATTATAAAACTCTGTGTTGCAGGCACACATGGGCAAATGTCCACGGCAGCCTGCTTTGCTCAGCGCAGTCAGGCAGCTAGCCCTGGAGCCAACACAGCTATCACAAGTGACAACAGAGGACAAGTTTTGGCTAGGAAGTGCTTTTTTTACAGGATTTTCCACTCAGCTGGCTTTGATACCATTTACCCTCAGGTACTTTGGGAAGGAGCAAGAGCAATCTCAGAGCTGTTAGCAGTAGGTTTTGAGAACTCCTAAGGCATGGTGAAGGGCCAGAGTTCTGGCAGAAGACCAGCAAAGCACCCACCGGAAAGCAGGAGATGAAGAACAGGGAAATTACTGTCTGGCAAATAAATTTCAGCTCCTGGAAGGATACTGAAATAAAAGAATGAAACCATTTGTAAACCCACAGAAGATAACAAGAAAATGAGTAAGCACTAACATGCAGTTACTGGGAACAGATGATATCAAACCAAGCTCAATTCTTTCCATGACAGGATAACAGGCTCAGGGATAGAGGAGAAACAACAGTTGTCATGGCTTGTTTTAAGCAAGTCTTTTGACTCTGACTCACAAGACATTCTTATAGGCAAACTAAGAAATTTGGTCTTGAAGCAACTCAGCAGTGGATACAAGAGGCTGAAAAACTATACAACAGAGTATTTAACCAAAAATCATTGTCAAGTTGGAAAAATATATTGAGTGCATACCCTGAGGGCCTGTTCTAGGGCTAGCTGCATTCAGTATTTCTGCTATGTCTTGGAGTGTGAAACAGGAAAATTTATGGAAGACACAAGGATAGTAGAAATCACCTTAAAACTTGGAGCAGTCAGGGAGATGCCAGAAGAAAGCAATCACAATAGCATCCTTGAGGTCAGGATCGCTAGATCTCAAATAGAAGCTTGACAGAACTGAAGGAATTCCATTTAAGAGGAAAAGACAATAATTACATTTTACAAAAGGCTGCAGAAAACATGGGGAAAAAATACACTGTCAAGAGGATAAGAAATCTTAAAGAAGGAGAAACTTTCTAACTTAAGAGCAGGGAAACACTGGATAAATTATCTGGAGTGGTTGTTGAGTTTTTGGGTTGGGAAATACTTAAGAAAGGTTGGACACAGATCTATCATAAGTGATGTAAGTAAAGCTGATCTTGCCACAGGGCAGAGGGTTGGACTGGGTAACTCCTTGAGACCCTGTTCTTTTGCTGCTTGTGCATGTGGGAAAAATCTTTGGTTCTAATAGCAAAAGGTGGGAAGTTAGAAACTAGAAGTTAACAGATTGCTTTTTGAATAGGGCAGCCACAGGACCTCTGAAAAACTCTACCAGCTAAACCCTCCTGTAGTCTTTGTAACCTTAGAACTTAATAATAATAATAATAATAATAATAATTATAAAAACTAATAATAGAAGGTTGAAGCTAAAGCCAAGGACCAAGGTACAGTTGATGGTCTTTGTGAATAATTTGCAGAGCAGTGTTGCCCAGGGCTAGTAGGGGTTGGGGTCAACTAACCTTGATTATGCACCAATGTCTTTTAATTTTGATCTAGGCATATGACAGATGCCTTCAATGAAATACAGACGTGCACAGGCTCTAGAAGTGGCCGGTGTGCTCTGTGTCACCCAGTTATCATAGGCTTAACGAAATCTAGGTTAAATCCCTTCAGAGATCAGAGAACAATGCCTTTTCTCTTTGTCACAAATCTTGAGCTTGCTAGCACAGAGTGAAAGATGAAGTCTTGCATGCTTTACAACCCATTCCAAGTCCCTGTGGGATTAGTTAATTATCCTTTGCAATAATTAAGGCACAAACAATTGATATAAGAATCTCCATTTGTTCATAGTATGAGGATTCCCTTCCCCCAAGGCTGGAGAAAGCTCCGAATACATTTATACTCCAAAGCTGCTGTTCTCCAACAGGAGATTGTTCTGCTTGGCTGAGAATGAAAGCCATCTCGTTGCTGTGGCAGGTATGGCTATATTAAGGCAGCAGTTGGGGGCCCTCAGGAGTTACTTGATTACATGTTGGAACAGCTTCATTCTTCACGAACTGGCATCAAGCCAATTAGTCCTATAGGAAGACTGATGCTTTAACTATACACATCCATCTACATTGCAGCTTTATAAATACACTGTTTCCTAGGTATGGACTGCATGTGCATTTCTATTTCTGGTTTTCCAGAAAGGTCAAGGGACATCTGTGATTTTTGTTCAAGGCAGATGTTTTGGGAACCTGAAAAGCATGTCAGTGAAATTCAGACTCTGTCTTTCACGTACTAATTACCCACAGCATTCACTGAGGGACAAGTAACTTCTAAAACTATTCAGTTTGGCCTTTGCCTGATAATCTACCATAGATTTGACGAGCTAGAAGCAAAATAATTGCAGTTTGCAAGCCTTCCATAAGGTCTTACTCAGCCTCTCAGGAACCTGCAGACACCTGGAAATGAGAAAAAACGCACAGTGGCTGAAGTAATGAAAACAGTTACCTCACGTACAGATCACAACCCTGAAGCGAGGACCCTGGACACGTTCAGTCTAACTCAGTGGAGAAGGCAAGTCACAGAACTGGCTCTGACTGCAGCTGGTAGTTTCAAATACACCTCGGTCATTCCCAGCCCCGCACCAAGGCCTGCGTGTGATGCAGACACAACCAGCCAGCCAGAGCCCTCCCCACACGGGCGCTGGAAAGGCAGTGGAGAGGCTGTCGATGGTGCTTCCTGAGCAGAGCTGCCAGTGCCGCCATGCTGGGAGGGGCTCCTGGCGATGGAGCTCTCGCTGGTGCTTTCAGGACTGTTGACCTTTCCCTTGCACCTTCCCACCCTTTCTAGGACCTGATACGAGACTTGCACGCTGGGAAAGGAGGAACCTGAGAGGCTGTTTTCCACTCGTTGACTTGACTCACAGGGTGTGTTCCAGCATGGAAGCCAAGGGCCACTCCAGGTTTACTGGGAATGGGAGGTGCAGATTCTCAGCAGAACTTTGGCATGAAAGCTGCCTTTGTCAGTCTGCCTTGGAGCCAGCAAATGGGAAGGAGCAGCCCTGAGATTCTAGATTGTTCCTAACACACACATTAATCATAAATGAGAGTCTCTGTAGGTTCAAACATTATGCAATCAATTACATTAGGTAAAAAATAATTAATGATCACCAGTTTTAAGATCTACAGTAAATAGAAAGAAGGTAATTTTAAAATATTCTAATTATATTACAAAAAGTAGTCCTATTAATACCAAGCTTCTAGAAGCTGGCTGCAGGTTGTAACTGCGCTTCACTTTTCTAAGTATTACTATACACGAGAGGCTTTGTTTCTTCAGAGAAGACAGTGGGGACAAAGTTCTTGTTCCTACAATACACCAAAGCTGGTCTGTAGGAGCCAGGAAGAGATTTGGACAGGATGTATTTTCAGCACCAGCACATAAAACAGAAGTCAGCCAAGGCAGAGTGCCCTGCAAGACAACACTGCTGCTCTTCCCTCCAGGAGTACTCTCACACTCAGAAATCCCAAGAGGGAAAATAATCCTGGCTTTCATACCAGGCTGCATTGAAGGTATCAAAACTAAGAGTGCCAGAATACAACGTCTGAGCCATTGCACCCACGTGTAACAGCCACTTGAATGATGAATGCTGAAAGAGAAAGGTCTGGCATGCATAGGCACCTAAGGAGGGTTAAACACTGCCTAATTTCAGGTATCTCCATCTGAACTTGCTGGTTGGACTTCCTTTATAGTCAGTGGACAATCACACTTGCAGAGTGTGATTCATCCAACCTCTTTTAGTAGCCAGCTGCAAGTGGAGGTATCACCTTTGAAGTGTGGATTTCTCTTCACTGAGTACAAAAGGAGTTGAAAAGGCTGCTTCACACAGGGACGCCTACACTGTGGACATCTCTGAGTAGGTGAGATGAATCCCAGCCAGACTGTGTAAGAGCAAGGGGGAAATTGCAAAGCTGAAAAACTGCTGCAAAGCATTTGGCAGTATCCTATGAATTTATTCGTCTAGTTCTGCAGAAATACAAAGTCCTCAAGCATCCTGCAGCAAGGTCCAATGTTTAAATTATTTGAATTTCCTCTCTCTGTGTGCAGCACTCTGTTAGAGGAACTGCAGAACCACAGAGCTTATTCTCCAGGTGTGTCATGTTAGTTTGCAGCAAAAACTAAAAAGAAAAATAGTCCCTAAGTGGAGTTCTCTAGCATGTCTCTGGTAATTAATTTCCTCATTAAATGTTGACTATGAGTTTACAATAAAAAGTAATTTAGAGGGGACACAAGCTGCAAAGGTTGGATGAGCTTTTGAGTACTCTGTAACCAAAGGCCTTGCTACATGCCAAAGGGTAGTTTGAGTGTCTTTCCAAAGGTAATATCAATAAAACTTTCACTGAAATGACAGCTGTGAAGAACAACAACCTCGTTAACCTCAGTCCATCCCAGGGTTGCCTACAGAACTCAGCAGGAAAAGCTATCAGGATACCACCAAGCCATTTCCTACCTGTCACATTTCAAACGGCTTAAGTCCCGTGATGGTCATGTCTTCTAATTAGTCACTAGTTACACTGTCAGGCATTTTGTTCCCACAACTGTGTGAAGAAATAAGGATTAGCTCCTCATTTTTCCAAAAAGGAATGGTTAACATTGATTCTGCTCCTTTTCTGTAACGACACAAGCTACTTCTCCAGAGGAGTCCCCATTTCTAGCAGTGTGAAGAAGCACCTTTCTAGGAAGCACGTGCTACTAACCCTTCCGCATTCTTTTGGTAAAGATACCTTTGTAGGGAAATGTGCCTGAATTCAAGACTGTGTTCACACACATTCTCAATTGCCATCACTCTTTTTAAAGTTCCAGTCTCTTGTTTACTCAGTGATGTATCTCAACATGGGGAACTCCTGGATTCAAAACTTACCTTCTGTAATTTATTTGCTGATATAGGTGTTTCTTCCAGTGTTTACTCAGCTTATGTGAGCCCCTATAATTTTGTCAGTGTTATCTTTACAAAGATATTTTGTCTGTTCAAATACAATAAATGTAAAATGAAAAACAAAACCTCATGCAGTTGAAAATAAGAATGCAGAAAGCAGTGAGGCAGGAGCAGCAGTGCCAGAGACAGCGGTATTGGCCGGGCATCTTCTCTGTTCATTCCATGAGGGATACAAGTTAGCAGGGTCTTAATTCTAGCAAAGGCAATGGACATGCCCTTCAAGCAGTGAAAATCTCCAGTAGGAAATACAGGCCTCTTGTGTAAGCTGGTTTTAAACTGCAGTACAATACAATACCTTTGATCTGAGTGCTCAGTTCAAAGAGTAGAAGCCTGAAGGATGATACAATATTCCTTCAAATATGTAAATGGCTGCTGTAAAGGGAAAATAATAATCTGTCCTCTGATGGGAAGGACAGGAAAGACTGGGCTGTTACTTTAACAGGTTATATATGAGGGAAAACTGTCTGCTCCTAAGATGAAGAGGTTGTAGCATTTAAGTCATGGGAAAAGGTCAGATAGACACAGATGGAATAGCATGGACTGTCTTGGGACAGCCAATAGAAAAGATGATATCCCAAAATACAAAAGCTTTTCTCACCAGAAAGCCATAGTTTGACATACTTAAATGTGGAAACAGCATTAATACCTAAAGTAATTCAAAACTTCTGCTCAGATTCACAAATCTGAAGGTCTAGTGAGGTCATTCTGCTGCCTGAGCTTTGATTCCCACAGCAGGTTGGCTGGGCAGTTTCACTGAGGGCATCCTGCAGTGCAGGAATGGCAACAGGCAAGGCAAGGGAGTCTAGTAATTTTTGCCTGCCTATTTTCCCATGTGCTGGGTTGTGCTGATGGCATCCATCCATCCATCCAGCCAGCCATCCATTCATCCATCCATCCATCCATCCAGATGTGCTCTAACAAAGGCTGAAACTTGGATACAGACAGAAAGATATTTTCCTAGTGTCATTGCTCTTGATTCTTAGGTCTTTTAAGACAGTGTAACTTACTTATTTTAATGAGTTTCTTCAGCCTTTGAGCACTCTCCAACTTAAGAGCACTTCACCTTCAATTGTAAGTCTCACGATATTTCATAGTTTTGGGTTTTTTAAAGTCCCAGCTGCTAGATTCGTGCATTGCAAGGCAATCTTGTCTTTCATTTTTAAAAAACGGTATTTCTAGCTCTCATCATTGTGGAAAGAAGCCTGAAAAGACAAAGTGCCCAGTACCCTTATAGCTCCAAAGAAAGAAGGCAGATAAAAGAAATCCAAAGTTTAAGCCAATTTCATGATCTCTTTTTCCCCAAGGCCTGGCTCATGGCTTTTGAGAACAACGTTTGGAAATGCTGGAAACATAAAACTCTTAATAAGGAACAGGCGGGATTACTAAGAAGCGTGAAGAAAGACGTAGATCTGTTCACTGCAGTAAAAACGTGAGCATTAAAGAATTGAAGAGGGGGACTTGTTAAAGGCTAGCAAAATTCTATTACTTTCTCAGTCAACGAGTCAGCTGCACAGTCCCCGGTGACTTAACTGTGCATCTTTTTGTTACAGTGTATTACCTTTAATTCCACTATCAGCTTGATGGTTTGAACATGACAAAGTCATTTTGTTTGCTGCAGAAAGTGAAAGACATTTTGGGGCTATAAAGAGCTTGATACCTGTCAACAAAACCAAACAGGTCAAACAAATCCAGGTGGAGGACAAACACAGATTCTGTATTCAGTGCCCATGGCCCGCTTTATTTTGCTCCTATCGAGCATCCTTGTGGCGTATGCTGCTATCGGAAAGCGTTGTTTTCTGCCTTCAGGAAGAGTGTATTTTTATGATAAAGAAACAATTATGGAATTATTATTTTTTTTTCTAAACCCACCCTAAAGATAAGCTTTTCTCTCAATGATCTTGAATATCAAAAACATACCATCAAGCTTCTGTTGATGTACTTAAAGATACCCAAACACATAGTATATTTTCAAGTTAAGTAAATACCCACATACCAAATCTGTATCTTATTGAAACACACCCCCCAGAAGAATAATATTGTCTATCCATGTTGATGGATATAACATATATGCCTTGAGATTGCTAGATAAAATGCTACATATATAACAGAATGACTATGTTTACTGAAATTCAGTAAGTTGTTTTCCATTCGCTAGAAACTTAAAATCCACAGTATATCTTAGATCCTTCCACTAGGACAAAAATATTTCTGTATTGTCTCTTGCTCATGCACCAGCTGAAGTGGGTTAACTTCACATGCATGTTCTTATCTCAGTGCAAACTCTACACTTTAGGCAGCATATGCTGAATAGATTAAATGAGAAAACAAGTAGTTGCAAACGTTTTTCCTTAAAGCACTTCAGGCAGTTTATGATTTAAGATAATCTTGCATTTGAGTAAAGGCAGCATAATTAAAGAGACTTATTAATTTTCATGAAAGAATCATAGTATTTAGTGATCAATTTCAATATTAGTGTAGGTACAAAAGTCAGCTTTCCTAAAAGTGCAGAGGTTCCTAATTCAGGATAATACAGAGATCACAGATCACAGATCAGGTGAGCTTGAAAAAAACAGAAATTACAAATTGTTGTAAGAGGGACTAGAACAGAACCTTCTCGATGCTCTTCATATACAAAATCAAGAATATTTCTAATGATTGCTTTACCCATTGGTCTTCATTGGTTCAAAAATTTTAAACAATATTTTTTCAGAAACAGCTTTCCTCAGGGAAATGTAGCTGGTATATGGGCATGAGATTGCTTACGTTAAAACAGTCACCTAGTTTATGAATAGTTTCTCTAGGTTTGGTTCTGCTTTGAGTAGCTGAGGGAGAACTCCAAATGCAAGTGCCATGGAATCAAGTCCTAGGGATTCCAGAGACATTACGGGTTGATGTGGACAGATGAGTATTGAAGGATGTTGTTCCAGAAAATTTAGAGCAGAGAGGAAATGGACTTCAAGGCAGCCATAGCAGAGGCACACTAATGGACTTGCTGAGGATTCTCAGCTTGCCAGGTTCACTGTGAGTTCGGTGCAGCTGACTTGGCAGAGTTAGCAGAGTGTGGGCATGTGAGGGCCACACTGAAGCCTTCAGATATAGAGTTGAGCAGGTACAGCTGAATGAAGACAGGAAAATGGAATTGCTCAGGTTAGAAACTGACCAAGATAGGAAGTTTATCCTGATTCTGTAAATACTGAGTTTGTCACTGCAGTGTTGGCATCAGCACAGCATAGAAGTTAGAGGACATGGCCAGATCTCAGGTAGAAGAATGTTTTTCCCAGCATCAGTGGGGAGCAGCGTGGGTTGCCGCCAGTTTCTAGTCTTGGCTCTTTTACAGACCTTCTTGGTGAAATCAGAAACCAAAAAGCACCTCACTGCAGATGTCCTAGAATGAAACACTCAGCCTCTATGGGATTTTCATGTGCAATAGCAAAAACAGCCTAAGAAATGAGGTGATGCAGGCCTTGACTTTCAGCCAGGAACAGAGGAGGCCTGGCTTGCTTGCCTACGTCAGACCTTAGTCATGCACAGACACTCTTCATGCACATTCAAACCCAAGAATGAAAAATGCAACACAAGCTACTACTGAGGCAATTGCTGGGGACAGATCAGAGCTACCTGAAGAATCAGAAACTGAAGCCAAGATTCCTTTACCCAAGACCTTTCTATAAAGTGGCAGGTATTCGTGTTTCTGAAATTGCCTGCCAAGCATTTTCAAATAGATTATGAAAAGTAAAAGAACACGTAGAATAAAGCAGCTGGCAGTAGCAGACACTGGTCATACTGCCCTTGTGATCATACCGTGTTTTGTATGCCCAGCTGCCTCAGCAGTTTCCCCATCAGATCTGCTGCTGCATTTGTGCCGAAAGACAACAAAATGTGTAAGATTTAAATGAACGTGCTTAAGAGGCTTTTAAAAAAAAATGCTGTGACAACTTGGCCTGCACAGAGCAGCACTGTGTTTGACTACCTGAATTAGATTTAATCTGGGTCCCCCAGTGGTAATAATAATACAATATGCTGTAAAAAGGAGCCTAAAAATCTTAAATTGAATCTGTATGTTTACTATGAAAGTAGCTGTGTTGACTGTACAGTCAACAGAAAATTTTAATATTTTCATCAGGCAAGTAATACATCTTGTCTAGACACCGGAGAAATTCTCAGACACAAAATGATTTTAAATGCTAAAACAAATAATGCAGACTTCACCTTCCATCCCTACCAGATTGTGGAATGTCATTTACTCTAAATTTGCAGCCAGACATCACATAGCCAGAGAAATTGCCTGTAAGAAAAATAGGCTGACACTTATCACTGCATTCCAGTGGGACTAGGGGGTGATGTCAGCCCTCTCTGTTTCTCCCAGACAATTGAGCTTCCTACAAATCAATAAAAACAAGGTTTATTGGTATGTTTGCTTTATCACACTTGAGCCGCTTTCATTGTCCTAGTGACAAAGTCTTCCCAAATTGAATCATTAAACACAGTAATTGTGTTTCAAATACATTTTAGAGAGGAGGAAGGGAAGAGAGGGTGTAAAAGATTATTTGCTACCGTATTTATGGCTGCAGAATTTAGATTTGTAACAGTTTGCTGTATCTATATTTTATTTTTCAGTATGGAAAAGGGAGCAGGGGGAGGGGCAGAGGAGAGACTCGGGTAAGCGGAACAAACAGTTGCACTCAAATTCCGACCAGCTAAGCTTTTAATATTTTGCTGAGGGAATGTTATATAAGGAATTTCTCAACGGTTCCTCGCACAAAATGTCAAACTTATTTTAAAATTATTTTTTTAAAAATAGATGGGTTTAGAAAAAAAAAAAATAAATTGCACCCTGGAGTCAGGATCTAAGGACTGTTACCAGCCTGGTGGTTAAAATAATTCCTTCCTCGGTGTTGCTCAGTCCCTTACGCAAGCCTGTAAACTCATTTCGCCCTAGCACTCTTTAAATCTTCGTCGCTCTTTGCATATGTGGTTGCAATTTACATGCCACCCACATTTAAAGAGGTATTGACATTTCCAAGTCGGCTATTTTAGCCCCTGGATTTAAAATGGTATCAATCACACTTTATTTCTTCACTTTGGAGCTCAGGCCTGTATTTGTCGCACACCCACCTCTCTCACTGTAGCCCAAGAGGCGTTTAAAAGCCCTGCATTTGCATATTTATCAGCCCTTCAGCTCTCTCTCAGCCACGGATTATTTAACCCTCGTAGGGATGGGGCTCGGTGCCCCGAACAATGCAGATTTTGGCCTCCCTGTTCTCACAGTTGCTAGGCAAGCCGAGCCCGTGGCTCCTCGGCGGATGGCATAGCAAAACACAGGCCCATTTCACAGAACTATCCGGCATTATTCAGCAAAATCGGGTGTGACTGGCGTTCCGGGCGCTGAGGGGGCCTCTGACGAAGCTGGCACGGCAAGGGCATTGTTGTGTGCTGAGCGGCGCTGACCTGTGCCGGGCAGGGTCAGGTCAGCGGCAGGCCAGGGCGAGGGAGCTCGTCAAAGTTCCACATGCTCCAAGCCTGACTTGGAAGTAAATCGGGGATCGCTCTAGACAATGGCATTTGCTCTTTTGTCTTAGACGGCAACCCTCAGGAGTGGGGAGGGGAAGGAGGGAACAGGAGAGGCTCTGTTGTTGGAAAAGCCAGGCTTAGCTGCATCCGCACAAACAGGAGTTTGTCTGAAGAGACGGAGCGCAGGTCAGCGGCGGGAACACCATCCTTTCCCTCTTATTAGCTTCCCCCTGTGAATCGGAGAACATTTCTCCTTCCTCTCTTTTTATCTTGTTGCATTTTTCTTACTCAATTAGCCTGAAATGGAACATGATCCTGCTCCTAGCTGTAGTTTCCTTCCAGTGGTATCAGACCTTTCCACACATTATACAAATTGCATTTTATCGTTGAAAATTAAATCTAGAAGGCAATGATGTCCAAGTACAGAACACTGTAAGGATGTACAAGTGCTTCCTCCACTGCACTGGCTCTTAAGATGAATGGAGGAATGTCAGTCAGGAGCCGCAGCTCCTCCAGCAGCTCTAAGTCATTCACGGCCCTTCGGCACATTACGCTGAGCGGTGAGGAGCTATCAGCAAGACAGCGCACTGGGGGAAACACAGCACACCATGCCCAGTGCCCAGCACGCAGACCGCAGTGCAGATCTGCAGGTACGATGTTCGCAGTCCCTATCCTACCTTGTCTAGCAGCAGAACTACAGCTATGTCCTGATGGGATACACAAGCCTGTTTGGCAGGGATTAATTCAAGTTTCCCTTACGCCATATGTATCACAGCTCCAGGAACTACGTGTGTAACTTTTGTTCTTTTTATAACAAAGAAATGAAAGCTGAGTCACTTGCGCCCGTCCCGAATCACAGCAGCAGATTGCATCTCAGCCAATCGTTCTGTTAAATACCCTAAAGAAGGTGCTAGAGCCCTAAGGAAGGCCTGGCTATGCTCTGCCACTCTTCACTGTTTTCTGGCAGCCACCACACCTCCACCTGCAGCTTCTGTAATGGTCACCAGGAGCCCCTGCCCACCATAATCTGGACTGAATGAATTTCATGGTATCCTTGAGAGATCATTCAGGTTTGTTTTCCCTGAAAGACCATTGCCTCCTCGCTCGTTTGATTCACCCTGATTCCTCCTTCTTGCATTTGTTTTTTTTTAGTCAGCCACAGAACTGTTACACACAAATATTTACTCTCATTCCCTTGGACATGAACATAGGATGTTGGAGATCTGTCTGCCTTAATGCGTAGGTAGGAACAAAAATCTGGTGCTTTTCAACAACACCATTTCTTCTGAAGGTATTGTCTCACACAGAAAGTCTTGTATGTCCTCTGTCAGAGGTTGGATTATTTAAAGACATTAAATGGTCAGTGATTCACCTTGATCCTGCCAATGACATGCGGACAGGATCGACAGACTTGCTGGGTGACCCTCCTCTCTTTTCATTTCTAGAGGTAGTTGTTGAGGCAGGAAAAAGTTTCTGATGTGTGTAGAGGAGGTATTTTCCCAGGACTCCGTGGTGCCCTTTTGAAAATCACATGTGTAAGAAAGAGTGTCCACCAGCTTGCCCCACTTTCATCCAAAGCTGTTGGTGCAGCCAGCAACTGTAGACCCACCTCTCTGTCTGTAGCTGGAGGAGCAGCAACACAGTGGTTCCGTTGTCACTCTGCTGTTCAGAACAAAATACCACCCGCTGGCACTAGCTATGATAAAAGCCTTCTTGAATCTTAGAGGGGAAGGATATGCACATATTGTTCATGTGTGTGAAAAAAAAAATCACCTACATCTGGGTCATTTCCTTTCATCATACCAAGTAAAACAAACGCAGACGCATGGGCTCGCTGGCAGTTAAAGCTCACATTTAAAAATGATTGTGGTGCAAATTAATTCAGTTGGCTGCATCACACACCATTTATCTTGGAGAAGGTCTGCTCCAAAATGAGAGTCTGGGTTTGGTAAGTCTGTCAGTGATGACTCTATTTCCCAGTATATATTTACACTCACATCAAACTTGGTGAGTGGGTTTGCTGTCGAGATCGCAAAGCGCAAACCTGACAGTTTGGTTTGAAGTTCCCTTCTCCTCACTAGGGTCATACAAGAACACTGAATAGATGCATTTGCTATAGGTTAGAGCAATCTTGACAGTAGTGAATGAATGATTGCTCCTAAAAAGTACATCTTGTTCTGACATTATTGCTTCACTGCATTCTAAAAGTGGCTAAAGCAGAGACATCCTTCCCCATCTTTCCCCACCCCTGCTGCCATTCAGTATCTCTTCTGGTTCAACAATCTGTATTTTCAGACTGATTTGAACGGGTTATGGATTTATACCAATGGGACACGATGCACAGTGGTAGCATTTACAGCATAACTACTGCACATTTTTCCAGAGAGGTGCTTAGCTTATTGATGAAAGAAAAAGTATTTTACCCTCTTGTGTGTCTAACTAGTCAATATCCCTATTGAAATGAATAAAATTCCCATACTCAGTTCCACTGAACGCTATTTCTATTGTAACCGAAAGCAGGAAACAGTGCTGCACGATTCCAAGGGAGCAGCATTTGCTTTGTGAAGAACAATTGGTTAAACACTGCATAATTTAGTAACTCCTGACTTAAACAAAACTCATGCTCACCAAGAAAGCCACACTGTGCATAGTTAGGGACAGCCTGGCTCGATCAGCAGCAGTGCCAGTAATAAAACACTATAAACCACAGATATGAAGAATGATTAATTGACTTTATATGACTATTTGTGCTTAAAATTAGGGCAGACACTCAAAGAACTTTGCTGAATCAAGGCCCTGATTACCAGTACCAATAATGAATGTAGACATTTGGGAAGGTATGTTTCACTGCTGCCATCATATTTTATTTCTGGAGATGTTAAAGAAGAAGATATCAAGAAGATATAAACCAAGTAATTAAATTCCTGTTATGTGTAATGCAGAGCAAATATTTGCTTCAAGTTTTATGGACATCTTGCAAATCAAAATGATAAAGGCAGATGAGCTTTTGTTTAAAAAAGACAGTGATGGTTCAGCAGAAAAGAATAAGAGTTTGGTTTTGGAAAAAAAAAAAAGAACACTAACATGAATCACAAATACATTTAATTAGGTGACACTAAAGATTAGAAACTAATTAAAATTAAAGAGAATGTGTTGAGGAGGATAGGGGTTGTCAGGTACCTTCAATAGCAGCAAACATCCACTCACGTCTCAAGTTTGTGTGGAAGTCAAGAACACAGACTTTGTTCAGATAAGATATTTGATTTGTGCTTGCTCAGGAAAGTGCTCTGATAGCTTAGCTAAAAGGAATTTGTATTTAATTTGAATAAATCTTGGACTACATAACAGCCAGGAGAATACCAGTGCTGGAATGGAACCAGCATTAGACAATGGAAACAAGTTGGTGAACAAGTTACTAGGAAATATTTGCTGAAGCACATTCTTTCTAGCATGAACCTTGCAGCAAGTGAAATTCAAAATGCCAAAACTGCCTGTTTTGGACACAGTAAAAAAAATATTTCCAAATAATACAATTCCATAATTTTCCTCTTTCTTTCTATTTTTCTTAATTCTTTTTTAACCCTCTAAAAACTACCCTGAGCTTGACCCAGGCAGAAGCTGAAGGAATACAAAATAGTTAGTTTTAAATAGTATTTTCATGTTTAGGGGA